>PISW01015811.1:0-15373 GCA_004023785.1 Mungos mungo
TATCTTGTTGAGTATTTTTGCATCTGTATTCATTAAGGATATTGGCCTGTAATTCTCTTTTTTCGTTGGGTCTCTGCCTGGCTTAGGAATAAGAGTGATATGTGCCTCGTAGAATGAGTCCGGTAGTCTTTCTTCCATTTCTATTTTTTGGAATAGCTTGAGAAGTATTGGCGTTAACTCTTCTTTAAACGTCTGATAGTTCTAACAGGATGTTATTAGTATAATTCACCACATCAATTAACTAATAGATACAACTCTGTATTCATTTTAACAAATTCAATGTAAATTAATTTACATGACATTAATTACATTCAATGTAAATTAAACAATGTCAAATAAAATTCAAAACCTGCTATTGTTTATTTTAATCTTAGTAAAAGTGAATGGAAAACTATATCTGTATATTTATTTATTTATTTATTTACTTTCTATAGTTGATTTACTTTTTATAATTTACATCCAAGTTAGTTAGCACATGGTGCAACAATGACTTTGGGAGTAGATTCCTTAAGCTCCTTACCTATGTATGACAAAGGATATTGATTTCAAAATTAACTGACAGAAGCATCGTTAACTGTAAGATGAATTCCTATGAAAGCCAAAGATAAGACAAGAACAGGTACCCCCTATTTTATTTACCATTCTTGTCTAACTTATGGATAAAACAAGATAAAGAAACATGACTTATACGTGTCTTGTATGCTTTACGTCTTATAAATTAGAAGCTTTACTTATTTGAAGTATTGTATACTTAGAAAACATGCACTAAAAATATTGAGTGGGGTGGGGGAATGGACAAAATAAGAGAAATGAATTAAAAGATATAAATTTCTGGAGCACCTGGGTGGCTCACTCGGTTAAGTGTCCAACTCTTGATTTCGGCTCAGATCATGATTTCACAAACTGTGAGCCCTGTGTCCCCACATTCTACTTGGGATTCTCTCCCTCTCTCTCTTTGCCCCTCTCCTGCTTGCACACCTCACATTCTCTCTCTCTCTCTCTCTCTCAACTTCTAGTTATAAATAAATCATGAAGATAAAAAAGTACAGCATAGAAAATATAGTCAAGAATATTGTAATAATTGGTGCCCCTGGGTGGATCAGTTGGTTAAGCATCTGACTCTTGATCTCAGCTCCAGTCTTGATCTCAGCGTCATGAGTTCAAGTCTCACATTGTACTACATGCTGGGCATGAAGCCTACTTAGCCTACTTTATTTATTTATTTATTTACTTTCTATAGTTGATTTACTTTTTATAATTTACATCATTGTAATAGTGTTGTATGGTGGTGGATGGTGACCACACTTACCATGGTGAGCACTGAGTAATGTACAGAATTGTTGAATCACTTATGTTGTACACCTGAAACCAATATAACACCATATGTCAACTACACTTCAACAAAAAGGTTTTTAAAGAAAAATTGTAAACATTGAATGATAAACTTTTGAACTAAGATAGTTCAATAATGTGACTGGTTATAAATATGTATTTTAACATAGTTTTTTTCCTTATCTCTCTACAACAATAAATTTTAAAGTATAAGAAGATCCCTTTTACAATAACAAAAAAATTTTAAATTCTTATGACTAGACCTAAAAAGAAAATTTCTGGATTTGTATTAAGAATACTTTTATGCTATTTATAGAATTTATACTATGTTGACATACTACCATCTGAAAATGAACACCTTGATCATAGGAAAATCAAAGGGCAGGGACCATAATACAGTCTGGCAGGTCAGCTGAGAGGTCACTGGTATATTCTAGGCAAGAGATGATAAGGCTCTGGACTAGAAGAGTGGCAACAGGTATGGTAAGGAGAAGAAACTTGGCTGATATTTAAGAGCTAGAGTTGGACAGAGGGTAGTAAATGAGTGAATATGAGGTGAGGGGAATTGTTCAGAATAATTCCTAGCCTTATGCAAATCACTCACTGAGACAGAGAATACAGGCACAAGAGCAGGATCTGGAAGAGAAAACAGGTTGAAGCATGTTATATTTGAATTGGCAATGAGACATCAAAGTGAAAATCCAGGTACCTTCATGTGTGATTGTTGACTAAGAGATCATTTCATTTATTCTATTTATTTATGAATGTTTATCGAGACCTTGGTCAAAGATGAAGACGTAAGAGTCATCAACCTATATAATTTCAAGAATTAGAGATGAATACTAAGGGAAAATGGATAAAAAGGGATGCGAAACTGGACAAGAGCAAAGCTCTAAGGGATCACCAACATTTAACATTCAACAGGAAAGAAGGAACCATAAAAGAATATGAGGAGAGGTCCAAGCAGTAAATGGAAAATCAGGTTGCCATGGTGCCACAGAAATTACAGTTCACAAATTACAGATGACACTTAATTGTACCTAATGGCAAGGATCAGTTAAATAACATGAGACTTTGAAAGAGCCTCAAAATCAAAAAAATATTGGTGATGCTCCATAAATGAGTTGAAAACTAGAGACAAATAGATGAAGAAAGCAAAAGATGAAAACATTTTCGAGATTTGTCCATAAAAAGGAGAAGAATTATGGGGCTCTAACTATATGTAGGTGGTAAGAGTCCAGAAAAGGTGTTTTCTATAACAGTCATCATCTCATAGTGGTTTTACAGGAATTCTTATCCAAAAATCAAGGAAGATTCCCCTTTCTTTGTCATGCCCCCAATTAATACATTTTTTTAAATTTTTTTAACTTTTATTTATTTTTGAAAGAGAGAGAGACAGAGCATTAGTGAAGGAAGAGCAGAGAGAGAGGGAGACACAGAATCTGAAGCAGGCACCAGGCTCCAAGCTGTTAGCACAGACCCCAACGCAGGACTTGAACCCACAAGCCATGAGATCACAACCTGAACCAAAGTCAGACCCTCAACTTACTGAACCACCCACGCACCCCACAGATATATAAAATAAGGCAGGGAGTAAATCCTTCAGAGCTCATACAGCCAGACATAAGTTATACTGGGTTAATCAAGAAAAATATCCTTTTCTTTTCCATTCAAGATAACATTAAGTAATACCCAAAAGTTATCCACAATGGTTTCTCAGACCTAAGTAAAAATGTCCTCTTATGATAGTTTGGGCTACAAGTAACAGAAAACATCAATTCCACTTGTTTAAATAAAAAAGTATTTTTATTATCTCACACAAAGAAAGCCTGGAGGTGGACGAACTCTAGGGTTGGTTAAATCAGAAAATAAAAAATATCAAATTTTACTGGTACAGGAACCTGGTTTGGAGAATGGACAAGACTGGGGGTGTCCCCTGCTACCTAGGCCTAAGGATGTTAAGTTTCATTCAGAGTGACATGCCCATGTCAGCAAGCTCATATGGCTGTCACACCCAAATCACGTTCTCTACCACTTTACGAGAAATGAAGATGATATGTGGGGATCTTTCCTGACTCTTGCTTCTATTTCTCAATCAGTTTACAATGTGCTCAGGGAAAAAAGATGCTATTTGCTGGAACTTGTCAAATCCCAACACCAGTGATGAATATGTGACAGGATGAAACTCTGACAAAATAACAGGCTTTACTTTCCTGATTCAGTGCAGACAATCAATCATGAATGAAGTTTTTAAATAATGTTTTTATTAACTCATAACATAGAAAATGGTCTTGAAGTGAAGGCTTAAAAGTATGATATCAAAACTCTGTCTTAGTTCCAAAAGTTTAGCTTGAAATATCAAGAACCAGTCCCTAAAGGATTCTGTCCATAAAGTTAATACTCTAAGCCAGTATTTTTCAGACTGCAGGAGTGCAATCCATTAGTGGATTATGAAATCAACATAGTAGACTGCAACTAGATTTTTAAAAAATTTCTTTAGTTTATATATTTTTTGAGAAAAAGAGGGGGATATAGCAGGAAAGGAGCAGATAGAGAGGGAGAGCAAGAGCCCCAAGCAGGTTTCACACTGTCAATGTCTGCTCAAACTCACGAACTGTGAAATCATGACCTGAACCCAAATCAAGGGTTGGACATTTAACCGACTTAGCCACCCAGGTGCCCTTAAATTTTTTTTAATGAGAGATTAGAATAGAATAAAACCTGAGAGTGTGTTACATAGACAAGAATAATTATTGTTTTTGGAAATTTTATTTTGTATACATGCACATGCCCCTGTGTGTATATTGGACCTCAATGTAAAATATATTTCTTACTATGAATTGTGTCCAGGACTTGAAAGACACTGCGATAAATAATAAATTTGTGAAAACGTTGAGGAAGAGTCTGATTGTCCAGCCTCTCAATGGACTAGATAAAGCAGCTCCAACTGAGAACATGGTTCAGATCAGAGATGACAAGACTATGAAAGACTTGAATGCATTGCAGTAGCCTCCTCTTCATCTTTGGCATCACTTTCTACAGTTTGTTAATCAAAGTTCAACCCTGGTCCAGAGGCAAATGATCATCCTCCTGAAGGTCACGAGTAGGCTAATGTTAGGTCACATGCCTACACCACTCACCTCCCTCATCTCTTCATGTAGCATTTCATCATCTTACCTCATCACAAGGAAAAGAAGGGTACAGGACAACAAAATATTTTGTAAAAGAGACCACATTCACACAACTTTTATTACTGGATACTGCTATAATTGTTCTATTTTATTACTGTTGTTAATCTGTTGCTGAGTCTAGCTTGTAAATTAAACTTTCTCAAAATGATGTATGTATAGGAATAAACATGGTATATACATGGTTCAGAACTACCTATAGTTTTAGGAATCCACTGGGGGTCTTGAAACATATTTCCTATGGATAAAAGGGGGATCTAATACATTGAAAAAACAGGCTGAGGATGAGTCTTGATTCCTAAGCTGGACATCTGGGAGAATGAAGAGCATTTCCAGGAAGAGGGGTAGTGAATGCAAAGATTAGAAGGTGGGGAAATATAAAGGGTATTAGGAGGATAAAGAAGAGGTACACCTAGCTGAAGCCAAGTTAGCCAGAATGGTGGAGGGCTGAGGTCCAATTGGATGCTCATACAGTAGGAGAGTTGTTTTTGATGGCCAGTGGGATCTTATGGAATATTTTCTCCCTGGTGAATGACAGGAAGATAGCAGGATGGCCTGGAAGAGAAAAGAACTAAGGGCAAGATTTTTCTTTAATCTCATTAATAGGTATGCCCAAGGGAATAGACAATATTTGTAGCATAGGCCATAAAAATAACAAATATGATCTATTCTAGGGTGAAAGACTTTAAAATTCTCGGGAATGGGCTACATGGGAAGGACAAAAGAAAAGAGTTTTAAGATAAAAGTCTCCTTCTGTTGGGCATTCCAAATAAGTCTACTTGTTTGCATTACTGGAATAATCCATACTGTTAGTATCATAAATAGATGTTTTACACTTCCATCGCAGCTCAAACTGTTTTCACAGTCATTAGTCTGTGATATGACTACTACAATCACCTTAAGAGGCAATAAGGAGATACACCACTCTCTCTGTTTTGAAGATGGTGACACTATATTCCAAAGAGTCTTCTGGTTTTCCAAGGCCACACAGTTAGTGAGGAGACTAATTCACCAGGGCTTCTCACTCTTAGCCCGGATTCTCTAGATGATGGTCTCAAATAATGATCCATCAATGTGTTGATTAAAATTATTCCAAGAATTGAAATGGCCTAATATTTCAAGGAGAAAGCCCATTCAAAAGGCCACTGTGGCTTGGTGTAAGTTTATTTAATAAATATTTTTCCTATTTGGAGGTTTTAATTTTAAGTATGCGGTCTACTCTTTTTGTATGATTATTTGCTCAAAAAAATTTTAGTCAGCAACACACCTCATAAAAATTTAATATGTTTCAGAGCTCTTTTTACTGTTTAAAAAAGCACAAATCAGGCATTCTTGCGTTTTGAATGTGGCGCCCCTGTAATTGGGCTCTCTCTAAGGAAGGCTCTTCCAAACCTCATAGTGAAATTGCTCTTTTTAAAAGAAAACAACACTCGAACAGAGAGGGCTGTCTCAGCCTGGTCCTCCACTCACCATGAGTCTGAACATCAGCCACTCAGATATGTCGTGACTTTTCCAGACACCTACATATTTCTTTCTTTAATCTTGAAAAAGGCCTGCTCTCAAGTATGACACTGGCTTCCAGAGATGTGGAGCAGAAGGATGACTCAGCAGCCAACAGCCCTGGGTTTGGATCACATCTCTGCTTCTCCTTGGACTAAGTTAACTCATCTCTCTGAGCATCATTTTCTCACCTGTACCGTAAAGTGGTAAGGTTGCACATCACAGCGTTGTTGATTGGATATAAGAGAGCAGACTGGAAAACACTGAGCCCAAATTGGGTCCTCATGACATATTCACTCTCTGAGAGCCTCTGAAAGACAAGGTTTGCCAAGAGAACAATCCTTGGATTCATTGCTTTACTTACTTAAAGCATTAGCACTTGACCTCCCAGCCTTGCTCTTTTACCGGGCTGAAAGATTTATATGCATGGGTCCTTATTTTGTCCAAGTCTATAACCAGCTTCTTTGAGCAATGAGTTGGTAAATTTATTCCAAGTTGGAAAGCAACAGCCCTGAATTCATTAATTCCTTCCATCAAAAAATATTTATTGATCACTTACTATGTGTGAGCCATTGTTCTGGCATTGAAGTTACAGAAATAAAGATGATAGACAAGATTCTTGTCCTCTTGGGGCTTACTCTCTACTGGAGAATACAGACAATAGGGAGACAAGCAAATAAACAAGAAGCAATATTCAATAGAGATTGGTTTAACATAGAAGATTAAAATAAGGTGGCCTGGTAGGATGTTGGGAGAAGGTCAAAGAAGGTCTTTCTGAGGAAGTGACATGTAACCTGAGAAGCAGATTAAATATTAGGACAATTTAATCTGATTCAAAGGCCCTGCCCATATGAGAATCAAGAGAAAAAGCAATGACTCTGAAATGGAAATCAGCTTGAGGTTTTCATGGAATAGGAAGGACATGAGTGTGGCTGGTGTGAGTGAGTACAACTGGAGTCATAGGGTGAAGAGGGGTTGATTGGAGAGGAAGGTGAGGAAGGGGGACATCAGATCACTCAGTACCTCATAGGCCAGGAAAGAGGTAGGGTTTTGTTTTAAGAGGAATTGAGTCCATTAGGGGATATTAAACAGGGAAGTGTCATGACTTAAGATTTTTCAAAGTTCACTCAGTCTGCTCTTTGGAGAGTAAGATCAAGAAGAAAGGTACTGTAGAGGTCCAGAAAGGAAAAGAGGGTGGTCAGACTGTGTAGGTCACAGTGGAGATGGAGACAACTGAACATACTTAGAATATATTCTGGAACTTGAGCTGATAAGATCTGAGGGTGAATGTGGTATCGAGAAAACCAACATTATCCCTAGGATGTTGGTTTGATCAAGTGGGTGAATCATGGTACTGTTCACTGTTACAAGGAAGATGCAGAGGGAATGGACGGAGGGAAGGAGAGAGGAAGAAATTTAATTGTTCTCCTCTGGTTTTATTAAAAGATTGGATCTCAGGGCAGGAGTCAAGACTAGTCTACATATACAGGAGCCTTCATCTTCTCATCCCCGGGCCTCAGTTAAGTGCTTTACACATCCTAGGTACCTCAGTAGTTTGCATGTCATACAGAGAAAAAAATACAACCTTAAAATTCCAGATCTGTTGTTTTATCCACAAGTCTCTTAATTTCTCCACACTTTAATTTCCTGTCCTATGTAATTGGAATAAGAAGACTTGCCTATTCCATGGAATGTTGTATCAAAATTAGACACGATGAAAAGATATTTTGAAACTATAAGCCACTGGGAAAACATAAGTTTTATGGAAAGGATTAGAATTCCATGTTAGAAGGTAAGCTTCCTGAGGATAGGGACTCTGTTTCATTCATCATCTCCAACCCCTAAAATGGAGGTTCACAAAAAATATATATGTTGAATAAATGAATGAATTAATAATAATAGGTTCTTATAGAATACAGGACCAGAGGTTGTGAACATTAAAGATCCCCATAACATTATGATATTGTTAGTTTGCTACACATCTGTCTATTCCATAGCCCGGAACCTACCTTAATTCATCTTGCTGTAGGTCCACTAAAGTTGAGCACACAGTGGGTGTGCAATGGACACTTATTGAATCTAACTCTCTGCAAACCAAACTGTGAAGGACCAGCAGCGACCTCGAAAGCACTGTGTCTCACCAGACTGCCACACCAACCAATGCCTGTGGACACCTCCTAGTTTGGGGACCTGAAACCTTACAGTTTCACCTCTCAAACCTGGGTGCTCCTGCAAAGCAAAGTGTGCCAAAGACAAAAGGGAATGCAGGAAGCCATGGGATCAGCATGGTGCCTCCTATGAATGCTAATTTTACTAGAAAAGTAGAGTGGGAAAGTGAGGATAAAAATACACCACCTCTTAGGTCCAACTCATTCATTAACATGCAGCCAGTACTTGGTGAGACCTTGTTCTCAAAAGGTATTTGTTACATGAAAGAATTAATACATTCATGAATACATATCAAGACACACTTAAGGAGACTATAAAACAGAATTCCTACTTTTTAAAAGATAAACAGGACTCTTAAGAATTTCAGCTTTGGGGGCACCTGGGTGGCTCAATCAGTTAAGCGTCCGACTTTGGCTCAGGTCATAATCTCACGGTTCGTGGGTTGGAGCCACGTGTCAGGCTCTGGGCTAACAGTAGCTCAGAGCCTGGAGCCTGTTTTCGGATTCTACTTCTCCCTCTCTTTCTGAGCCTTCCCTGCTCACGCTGTCTCTCTCTCTCTCTCTCTCTCTCTCTCAAAAGTAAATAAAAACATTAAAAAAAAAGAATTTCAGCTTTAAAGTAGACCATGCCCAGCTACATCCCCCAGATTCCAATGGCTACAAGAGCCTAAAGAGTCTCTGCACTTTGAGTGACACTGATGTGTATGAAATGGGATGAGAAATGGGAAATCACAAGGCAGGTGCTACCTGGTGGCTGCAGTCGGCTCACTGTCTCTCCAAACACCATCTCCAGCCCCTTAACTTGGCATTTAAGGAACACACACTCCAAGATGTAAGCTCTTTAACTCGGCACCTGCATGAGGAGGGAAAAGTGAATCATCTGCCCAGGCCCCACACATCCCTGAGTATGCTCCCTCATCTGAATATGAGGAACCTCCTCTTCTGTGTCACAGTGGTATCATTATTATATTGGAAAGTTCCATATGTCTTGGAGATATATACTAGAATACTTAGGGATGAAATGTCATGACACCTCTATGTCTTTAACATAATGGAGAAAGGAAAAAGAAAGTAAAAGTAGAAAATTGATAATTACTGCTCATCTAGATGAAGGAAAGACAGATGTGCATTATATTATATTTAGGCTTTATTTTTTTAGTGCAAGAGGGAAACAACACACAGATGTAGGAGAGAGAGAGAGAGAGAGAGAGAGAGAGAGAGAGAGAGAGAGAGAGAGAGAGAGAGAGAATCCCAAGCAGGCTCCATGCTGTCAGTGCAGAGCTCAGCACAGGGCTCAAACTCACAAAATTAAGAGATGATGACATGAGCCAAAATCAAGAGTTGGATGCTTAACCAACTGAGTCACATGGGTGCCCCATATTACTTCTCGGTTTTTTAATAGTTTATTACCAAATTGGTTTTTATATAACACCCAGTGCTCTTCCTTGCAAGTGCCCCCCCTCCACGACAATCACCCCCTTCCCCTCCCCACTCCCTCCTCAGCTCTCAGTTTGTTCTCAGCATTCAAAAGTCTCTCATGATTTGCCTCACTCCCTCTCCCCAACTCTTTCCCCACCCTTTCCCCTTCCCATGGTCCCCTATTAGGTTTCTCCTGTTAGACCTGTGAGTGACAACATATGGTATCTGTCCTTCTCTGCCTGACTTACTTCGCTTAGCATGACTCCCTCCAGGTCCATGGCTACAAATGGCCATATTTCATTCTTTCTCATTGCCATGTAGTATTTCATTGTATATATATATATACCACATCTTCTTGATCCACTCATCAGGTGATGGACATTTAGGCTCTTTCCATGATTTGGCTATTGTTGAAAGTGTCGCTATGTACATTGGGGTACATGAGCCCCTATGCATCAGCACTTCTGTATCCCTTGGATAAATTCCTAGCAGTGCTATTGCTGGGTCATAGGGGAGTTCTATTGTTAGTTTTTTGAGAGACTTCTAGTTTTACATACATTTGAAAACTTTCATGATAAAAGTAAAAATAAACCCAAATGTCAGGAAAAAGGAATATCTATCTGGGAAGATCATTGAGAGGATTAAATGAGATACTTATGACAGATACATGGCCTGCGCTCCATGACTGTTCATTCTACTAGCTCAGGACTCACACATAGGCACACACTCTCAGCATCTTCTTCTTTGAGAATGTACAGCAACTCTTACTTCTTGGTGACATGACCGATCATATATCGATCCTGTTTCAAAGCCTTATATGGTAGTTTTGTATCAAAGATCTCTTGGGCACAAAAACGGATGACTTCTGTGATGATGGCCCTTGAGTGTTTTCTACTGACCATTTCTTTATGGAAGGAGGGATGAGGTAGAGACAAGAGCTGCACCTTTGACATGAGAGAAAGGTGGGCACAACCACACTTTTACCCACATGAAATAATAGCATGAACCTGGGCCACTGACTGTGCAACGGAGCCTTGGGTTTCTGAACTGCACAATGGATCGCAGTGCTGTCAATGGCACTGCTCTGAGGATTAAGTAAGAGCTTGTGCACAAAGGGGCTAAGACATATAGCACGTGACAGGTGTGAGTGGCACTAACTGCCTCCTACTGACCCCTCACTAAGGAGACACAAAGGGCTTTTGGCAGTGGTTTACTGGAGAGTTTGGACCCAGGTAGTGGGTAATTATTGTACATATTGACCTTCAGTTAGCATCAGTTATTCCACTTTTTTTTATTGGTTTTCTTTTAATTAATGTATATTATTTAAAATTTTCCCTAAATTATATTATTTAGGAAAAAATGGGAAATGATAAGAAAAGCTATTATTTCAATAAAAAAGCTAGTACTTTTTAAGTTTATTTATTTATTTTGAGAAAGAGAGACAGCACATGCATGTGAGTAGTGGAGGGGGAGAGAGAAAGAGAGAGAGAGAGAGAGAAAGAGAGAGAGAGAGAGAGAGAGAGAGGGAGAGAGAGAGGGAATCCCAAGCAGGCTCCACACTGTCAGCACAGAGCCCACCACCCATGAGACATGATGGGGGCTGAAATCAAGAGTCAGAAACTTAACTGATCAAGCCCCCCAGGTGTCCCAATAAACAAGCTACTTTTAGAATGCATCTCAGAAACAGAACTAATTCAAGCCAAAACTGATCTGGTTAGCAGGCAGGACAGGTCTTAAGGTCCTCATTGTATATCAAGGAAACAGAGTTATCAACTGGCCAGAAAGTGGGAAAACGAGACCGAGCCCTGCACAGTGGGTGTGGATGGAATGCAAGAGCTGGTCTTGAGTGAACAAATGTGCTTCCTCCAGAGATCGGAAGGACAGGGCAAAAGCAGAGCACATCTCCTTTCCATTGCTCCAGCCCAGAAGTGGCAAAGCTGTGACAAGGGGAACATTCCAATGACACAGACCCAAGCAGGATGACATTTCAAGTGCACAGAGTGCCTGATTAATCGGGACAGGAGATCAAGTATCAGTCATCTGAAGGCCCAGAGCAGAGCGCTGAGGCCTCCCTGGGATTTGTGAATGCACTGAAACAGACCCACAATAAAGAAGACCCAGGAGGGGGGTCCCCGAGCGCTGAGATGCTGCTTCTCAGAGAAGCAGGGCAAAGCGGACTTCTTATTGCTGGCCTGTGGGGAAGGTGATGCCCATATATGAACGCTCAAGTCTCATTCTGGGTCTGCTTTCTGTCAAGGAAAGGTGCTCCTGACAGGAGCAGAGAGCCCCAAGGGCAAGGCTTCCTCTAGAACTGTCAGGAAGAGTAGACAAGGACCCAAGAAATGTCCTTGTCCCAGAACCCAGAGGTGAACCCAGGTAAGGAGCACATAACCTCCCGCCCCACATCTGAGCCTCGCAGAGGCACACACTCATGCATTCACTCACTTACGCAGGCCCCAAATGTCACCGAGCATTACTGCATGCCAGAAAACATGCTAGGCCCCAGGGAATCCAAATATTGCTGCTATTCCCCATTCAATCATTTGTTCATTCATTCATTCATTCATTCATTCATTCAGGGGACATGAATGAGCACCGCTTGAGACATACCAAGTTCTGGAGTTGCAACAGTGAGCAAGACAGACCTCATTCCTGACTGTGCTGATAGTCTCATGGTTAGAGGTCATTCTGGGAGTCAGGTGGCCTCAGTAGAAAGCCCTTGGACAGGTAATTGAGCCTCTTCAAGTCTCAGTCTCTTCAACTGTAAAATGGGTATTCCTCCCACACACAAGACTTGTTGTAAAGTTCAGAAGTCAAAGATATGAAAGCTCCCTCCTGCACTCACAGGTTGGTGAGTAGTCTATGCAGAGAAGGGCTTTTGTAAATGCATCCTGGGCTATTTACCTACAGACAAAGAAGGCACCAAAAAGCTATATCGAGTTACTGGCTCATAAATGGGGGAACAGAGAATTTCATAAAGAGGCCACTGTGAATGCAGTGACTTATTGAGTGTAGAAGGCTGTTGGGGCAGGGCAGAAATCATTTCCACTTACATTTGAGGCGCATTTTGTGGTTTACAAAGGCGTTTTTGTAATGCCTAGAGCACCTCAACAAGGGGGAGCCTTGCTCAGGTGTGACTGTCCTGTGGCAGAAGCCGCGTACCTGGCGCACCCACCTTGGAGGAGAGACACTTACCTCTGATATTCTTCTGTTGAGACCTTTGTACCTGATAAAATTTGAGAGTAACTGAATCCAGACTATGGAGGGGGTGGGGGGACAACATGCGGATCTCAACACACAAGATATAAACTGGTGCATACCTTATAGACACAGTCCACAACTTCTCAGACTATTTCAGACACCAGCATGTACCCATCAGTAATACTTCCTACAGGTAGCAATTTTCAGCCGCTGAAATAAGGAGACAAGAGAAAGGAGACGGGGTGTCACAAGGGAGAAGTTCATTAACATCTGCTTGGGTGGGCAGACGTTCTTGAGCAAAGCCTTGTTGGGAGTTCTGACACTCAGCCCCCTAATCCAAGATGAGATTCCCTACAGGACAGGTAGGGGTTGGCATTTGCATTGTCTCCCCAATGGGACCCTGTCCATTTCCTCCTCTGGAACTAGAATCTAAAATTGATAAGAATTCCCAGTCTCCCGGGGCACCTGGGTGGCTCAGTCGGTGAAGCATCCATCTTCAGCTCAGGTCACGATCTCACAGTTTGTGGGTTCGATCCCAGCATCAGGCTCTGTCCTGATAGCTCAGAGCCTGAAGCCAGCTTTGGATTCTCTCTCTCTCTCTCTCTCTCTCTCTCTCTCTCTCTCTCTCTCTGATCCTCCCCTGCTGGCACTCTGTCTCTCTCCCTCTCAAATATAAATAAACATTAAAAGATTTAAAAAAAAATTCACAGTCTCGTTATCTGTAATTGCTTAGTTTTTCTTGGCCATATTTTTATGATTCTCACTTTTGCTTTCCTAATGGTGACAGGGCAGCTGTTTGTAATATCAGAACTTTGGGATGCCCGTTATCTCCCTCTAGACTCCCTAGATGCCCACTGCATGTGTCTGTGACTGAGGGTGACGTTGATCTACTTGTCCCTGTGGTGTAGCGGTGGGAAACACGGTGTGAGTTGCCCTGATTTTTAGCACTAGCAGAAAGTTCTGCCTCACTGCATACCTCAACAACTCTGTGTTTTTCTTGTACCGGTAAGAAAGAAAGAAAGAGAGAGAGAGAGAGAGAGAGAGAGAGAAAGGAAGGAAGGTAGGAAGGAAGGAAGGAAGGAAGGAAGGAAGGAAGGAAGGAAGGAAGGATGGAAAGAAGGAAGGAAGAAAAAAAAGAAAGCAACAGGGGTGTAGTTTTCTGTGGTATTCTGTGACTTTCTTGCTGACCGTTTTCAGTGTATTCATTTGTAGACTACTCCTCCACAGCGGTACCACATTTAAGCCTCAAGTAAACACAGTCATGGTCACAACATGGAAAGCCACTATCAGTGTTAAAAAAAAAAAAAAAGTAACAGAAATGGGTGGTCTTGTCATTCCATCTCATCCGATTCCAAACTTTCTGGTAAGCTCTCATAGAACCTCTCTGACCATCAGTCTCTTTGTCTCTATGTCACCTAGAGGCTCAGGTTGTTTCATCCTTGCATGCTGTTTCCACTTTGACTCTGGCTACAACTTGGCACAGAAATCAGCTTCTGTACCAGATTCCACAAGAAATCCAGTCAACATCTCTGCCGTAGCCATCTTTCCCAGGCCTCAGGAAAATGTGTCTCTGTCCCTTGCTCACTTGTGCCCTCTCTCTCAAAAAAATGTTCCTCCAAACACAGTCCTTTCTAGAAGGGAGGGTTGAGGATGCAATTCTCTCCTCCCCCACGAGAATAGGAAGAGCAATAACATGTCGCTCACTACCCCAGGTTGTGATGAGGACCCCATGATGGGTGGGAACTTTTCCACAAAAGGCAAAGAAAGACCTATCCAACACAGTGCATTGGGGAGCGGTGACGGCAGTGTGACACTAAAGGCCAGCGGGGGAGGCCAGGGTTTTTCACACATTTCAACCACAGTGGCACAAAGAAACGTATTTGGTTTTGGTTTTGGTTTTGGTTTATTTTTGTTTCAAAGAGAGAGAGGGAGCACGCACACGCATGAGTGGGGGACGGTCAGAGAGAGAGAGCATCTCAAGCAGCTCCCGTGCTCAACATGGGGCCCTGGGATCATGACCTGAGCTGAAATCAAGATTTGGACTCTCAAGAGGCACCTGGGTGACTCAGTCAGTTAAGCTTCTGACTTCAGTTCAAGTCACGATCTCACGGTTCATGAGTTCGAGCCCAGCGCTGGGCTCTGTGCTGACAGCTCAGAGCCTGGATCCTGCTTCAGATTCTGTGTCTCCCTCTCTCTGCCCCTCCCCCACTCATGTTTTTTCTCTCTCTCTGTCTCTGAAAACTAAATAAACACTAAAAAATATATATATATTGGGACACTCAACTAACTGACCCATCCAGGTGCCCCAATAAGAAATATATTTGATGTCTAGACTTATTATTCAAACACACACACACTTGAAAACAAAGTGTCACAAAGCAATATCCACCCTCTAATGTATAGTCTACTCTAAGTATTTACCCTGTTCCCTCCCATTGCATCTTATATGCTAGTGCTACCCACAAAATTCCTTTCAAAGTCCACCAATAAATGAGTCACCAGCTTTACCTACAAGAACCCTGATGCAGTCCTGCTCTCGTCCTGCAAAGAAGAAGAAACCAAGGC
>PISW01015812.1:0-15455 GCA_004023785.1 Mungos mungo
CACAGATCAACAAAACGAATTAGAAAACCCAGAAACTGACCCACAACTATACAGTCAGCTTATCTTCAATGAAGCAGGAAATAAGAGGGGAAAAGGAAGTCTCTTCAACAAATGGTGTTAGGAAAACTGGATAGCAACATGCACAAGAATGAAACTGGACCACTTTCTTACAGCAAACACAAAATATATTCAAAATGGGTGAAATACCTAAAGTTGGGAGAGTTAGCCATTCAACGCTAGAAGAGATCACAGGCAGCAATCTCTTTGACATCGACCATAGCAACATCTTCCTAGACACATCTCAGTAGGCAAGGAAAACAATAACAAAAGCGAACTCTTGGGACTTCAATGAGATAAAAAGCTTCTGCCCAGCTAAAGAAACAACCAAGAAAACTAAAAGGCAGTCTACAGATTTGAAAAAAAAAAATCTTTGCAAATGACATTTCTCATAAAAAGTTATATTCCAAAATCTGTAGAGAACTTATCATACTCAAACCCTAAAAAAATAATGCAATTTAGAAAGGGGTAGAAGACATGAATATCTGTTTCTTCAAGCAAGACATACCCATAGCTAACAGGCACATGAAAAGAGGCTCTACATCACTCATCATCAAGGGAAATACGAATCAACATACCAAAGAGATAACACCTCACACCTTTCAGAATTGTTAAAATGAACAACTCAGGCAACAATATATGTTGGCAAAGATGTGGAGAAAAAGGAACCGTCTTCTGATATTCTTGGTGGGAATGCAAAATAGTGCAGTCACTCTGGAAAAGAGTTTAAAAGTTAAAAAATAGAACTACCTTACACTCCAGCAATTTCAATATCAGGTATTTTCCCAAAGGATACCAAAATTCTGATTTGAAGGGGCACAAGCCCCAGAGGTGTATAGCAGAATTAACAATGAAAGCATAAGGAACAGAAGCAAATGACCAAAAACTAATGAATGTATAAATAAGTTGTGGTAAATGTTTAGAATGGCTTATGACTCAGGCATTGAAGAATGATATAGTTCCATTTTAAGTGATGTGGGGAAGCTAGAGAGTCCTATGATAAGCAGAGTAAGTCAGTTAGAGATGGACAAATACCCATATGATTTCACTTCTGTGGAAGATACGAAACAATCCAGATGAACATAGTGGAATAGGAAAAACAATGGAAGCAATTCACAAAGACTCTTGAGGACATAAAGAACAAACTGAGTGTTTCCATAGGGGGTGTGTGTGGGGTATGGGCTAATGGGTGATGGGAATTGAGTAGGTCACTTATTGTGATGTGAACTGAGTGTAATGTAATTGATGAATCGTTAAATTCTGCTACTGACATTAATATTACTCTATGTGTTAACTAACAATCTAAATTAAATCTTCAAGCATTAAACATGAAAAAAAGGAAAGACAGAAATTTTGCTGCAGAAAGTCATAACCTTTGGGCTTCAGGATAATTAGTCTATCTTCTTCCATTGATCCATTTATTTCATCCTAAATAATAGTAGAATGAATTAACATACTCATGACTTTCCACGGTGATGCCACCTGGGATGGAATTCAAACCAGAGTTGCCCTTCCCAGCTCCTCTGTGCCCACACTTCATGGACAGCCTACCCAGACAACTGACTCTCATGTCCTGCTGTGTGCAGTCTTGTTTTGCTCCAGGTCCAGGCTCATTCACACAGTGTACTGCTGAGCACTCAAGAAGAAATGACAAATGTCAGCTAGCATTCCTTGTACTCCTCATTCCTCACTAGGGAACAAGCCCAGGCTTGGGGATACATGTTTACCGTATGCTGCTCCACTGGTCTACATTACCTGACACCACCCATGTAATCCTGTACCTGCTTCTGAAGGGAATTCTCAGACTGATGGCAATTTCATCAGTTATTGACATCAAAAATAACTGGCAACATAAGGGCACAATATGAGATTTTAGCAGCAATGAAAGGGGAACTTTTCTTTCACTCACAGAAGACAGAGCAGAGATTTGTACCAGAGACAAGGTCACAAAGATGACTCTGCCATCAAGCAGTTGACCCCCACCTTACTAAGAGAGGGTACCTTTTTCATATAAAAGGACCTATGACTTTATAACATCTGGAGGGAGAGACTTCAGAGACATGAAGAAACCACAGAGATGGCAGGGACTTACTTCTTCTTATAACTCAGGTGAGTAGTCTCCTGGGGCATGTCCCTTGTGTATCAATACAGTCATCCTGAAGGGTTGCCATGGGTTCTGTCTTACACCCAAAGGCCCAGTTTGTAGGGCTGGCTCCAGCCTCCATTTGCTGGTGTTCTACATCGCCCAATTAAGGCTTCAGAGAGCAGGGTGCCCACCAGGTCCAGAAGTTCTCTCTCAATGGCAATGACTCTTTTATGTGTCTTTCCTTACTGTTACCTGCAAAGTCTCTCTCCACCTCATGCAGTTTGGGGGACATCCATGCATCCCCACCTGGGTTTAGTTAGACACTCAGATCCAGAAGGAGACCAGCATTTCATACAGGAACGAGGCTGTGCTTGGTGATAAGGATGTTGATCAAGCAATTCTGAGTATCCTCTCCCACATTTGTGGGGTCTTAAAGACCCTGCACCCCTGTAATGGACAGGTGGTGACTACCTCTGTTTTTCCTGATTTGCATTCCCAAACTCATCCACATGGTTTAATATAAAGATGGCTAAATTAATCAAATATGGAACAGTCCCTTTGGACACACAAGATATCATGCACAAAATGTAGGCAACCACAGTCAATTCTGATCCTACAAGTTCACCTCCATCCCAAACAACACTCACATGTCCACAACCCAAATCCACCCAAATTTCACCCTATTAAATATTAATTCAAGTTATAATTGTGCTTAAATATTACTACTTCTAAAACTCCAAATTTAACTGTACAAATCAGGTATGGTGAATTGGTGGGTACCATCACTCCTGGAATTAAACCCTCTCCATCAGACAAAATTTGTCTCTAGAAAACTACTCATGTACCTCTGAATACAGCTGCATGGCAAGAATAGATCACAGGCACTCACATTCTTCTTCCAAAAGAAATAAATTGTAATTTGAAGCTCTTCACCAACAACAAACAATTTGTATATCAATCTGAAAAAAATCCATTAGGTTCAAAGCCTAACAATTTTCTGACACTCAGACTCCAATTTCTGGCCTTGACATTCTGTCTGTGATTGACAAACACTTTTTGTTAAAGTTGGCACATGTTTGAGGTTGAGCACTTTCATCACAGTTTCCTGAAATTAGAATTCATGAATCCAAATATCTTTCATTTTTACTCTTGGTTATTAAATAAAAAGTTTTTCTGACTATGCCGACTAATAGGAAAACATCGTTCAAGATTCCTGCCACCAATGATTAGAGAAAATGTATCTAGAGATTTGCAGGCAAGGAGCAGAGTGACGGGTCAATGATGGGAAATAAGTAGGTGGATACCTCCTCTGAACAGGAGGGTCTGCAGTGCTCATGATGGAAGATCTCACCCTTGCATGTTGGATAAATGGGAGGGTGAAAGAGAATCCCTGATTGTCTGCAGGGGTGCCAAACAAGAGGTACATGGGGACCACCAGGAGGTGCTCACAACCAGCAGGGGGAACTCAGAGCCCAGGGAGCTCATCATCCAGAACAAGAGAGTAGTTGAGGGCTGGTCTCATCTCAAGGATTTCCATCTCCATGCTATGGCAATGTCTTCAGGCATAAACACAGCAAACAGTTTGTAAAAGGTGTGGAAACACACACGTGTCCTCTATGTTTGGAATGAACCATCATAATGGGAATACTCATACTTGCCAAGGGTCAGGCCCTGTGATAAACATAACATAGACCATAGTCACATTAGTGTGAGTTTAGGAGGACAATGATCTCCATTTTATAGAGGAATGAATATTGTTAAGTCCAGCATCCTTACTAATCTCAGGTGTTCTGCCTTTAACATATTTCACTAATCATTCCACCATTTTATCTTTTTGTTACTTTCCATTGATGTCCACGCAGAGTTCGTGTGTGAATCACACTGATGGTTGATGAAAACTCCAAGCATCTCCATCAGCTCTATGAGTCTCTGTCAAGGCTTATCAGCATCTCCAATGCCCTGTGACACAATAAACCTGAATTCTCATGTCAGTCTACCAGGACACTCCAAGGTCAGGAACATGCAAACCTCACTGAGATTGCCCAACCTTGTCCTGAAGGTGGCTAAGGGGGAGGTGGGTCCTGTGGTGTGGAGGACAGGTCCAGATACTGGGGCCGTCTCACATCACATGTGCTGTTGGACACACACACTCCCTCTCTGCTGCAGTGTATCTGTTCACCTGTACAACGGTGGTAAGTTGATTCCTACCTCACATGTTTGGTTGAATATCCTAAAATAAGGATTATCATGGCTACTAAATAATCACTGCCTCAAAATCACAAAAGAATAAATTACAATGTTCTGAAAGATATTATGACAGCAGATACTAGCAGGTCCCTTACACTTGCTCAGGGTCACTGTCTTCTTGAGGGTTCTCCCATGAGAATTGACTGTACAGTCAGGGGACATGCAAATAGGGCCCTCTGTGTGCTGACTCAACTCTCTCAGCCCCTACTCTGCAGCAGGGAGAGGAGCCCACACATGATTCCCTGGTGTTCTCATTCAGCGATCAGGAGAGAACAGAGACATCTCACTATGGGGTTTGTTCTCTCGGGGTTTTCCTTGTTGCTGTTTTCAATGGTAATTCATGGTGATCCAGTGACACTGAGTATGCGACTGGATATGAGTGAGAGAAACAGTGGATGTGTGACAGTTACTGACCTGGGTGTCTTAGGCCTGTAGGCATGCAGTGTGGAGTACTGGGGAGACCTGATGAAAGGTCACTGTGAAGACTCTGTGAAGGGCCTATTCAGAATCTCCATAGACAATGCTAGGAACAGAGCAGATGTGCAGATGAATAGCCTGAAAGCTGAGGACATGGCCCTGTTTTACTGTGCAGGAGACACGGTGAGGGGATGTCAGTTTGAGCCCAGAACTTCCATGTCGAGGAGGATCAGCACCACCAGGAGGTGCTCACTGTACACAATTCTTGTTTGTATTCCCAGGAGCCGGTGCAGATGGTTCCATGTTAGAATCTGGGGCTGCTTCTCCACACAACCATTTCCCTCAGTCTCTGAATTCGATATTTGTCATAGGAAAACTACCTAAAATGCACAGAAGTCAGAGTTACTTGCATTAGCTTAATTCCTCTCCCTAAATACAAAATTGATTACAGACATTCTGATGCACATCAACTAAACCCTTACAGGATTCCCAGATGCACTCACTGTGCACCACAGGACCCTTCAGCTCCAAGTGCAAGGTTGATAGAAGGAGCATAAAGTGCGTGTTGGACATGAGGCTGCA
The DNA here is from genome assembly GCA_004023785.1 of Mungos mungo. Taxonomy (NCBI): domain Eukaryota; kingdom Metazoa; phylum Chordata; class Mammalia; order Carnivora; family Herpestidae; genus Mungos; species Mungos mungo. The sequence continues at coordinate 5,390 of PISW01015812.1, forward strand.
GAGTATCAAAAATCCTAATCAAGAGAAAACAGTCTCCTGGAGGGTCATTGTTTGAACCATGTTCACTGCATCAACTTTAGTTGACAGCACTGAAGAGACTTGATTCCTCCAGGATGTGGTGTGAATGTGGAGTCTGAAGATTTCTCTCTCTCTCTCTCTCTCTCTCTCTCTCTCTCTCTCTCTCTCTCTCTCTCTCTCTCTCTCTCTCTCTCTCTCTCTCTCTCTCTCTCTCTCTCTCTCTCTCTCTCTCTCTCTCTCTCTCTCTCACACACACACACACACACACACACACACACACACACAAGAGTATAAAACTTTCCTCACCTTCATCTTTTCAGAAGCATGAAATCACTTAAACTGGATCTGCTTCAAAATCTCATAAGAGCTGTGTGTCCTTCTGAGGCTCTAAGGGGGAGACTTCATCATCTAGAATTGCACACTTTGAATTGCTGATCATGGCATGTCCTTCCCTCAAAATCCAACAAGGAGGATCTTACTGCAGATCTCATGTGGTTTTTCCTTGTGGCAGAATGAATTTGTCTGCCTTGGTCTCATAAGGGCTGTGTGATTTCACTTATGCCCATGCTGGAAACACAAAAATGTTTTCCTCCTAGGGTCTGGAATACACTCATGGATCAATGGCCCTTGTATCATAGATGGCAATACTGTCCTTGTGCATCTGCACCTTGATTCTTTGGAGGTATTTTCCAGCCCTCCCCACACATGCACAGGGATCCACCACCTACACTGAGAGATAAAGATCATTGGTCATTTCTCCTGCAATACCTTCCTTGCTCTCCTGGAGCACAGCCTCATATGCACTACCTGAGATGATGTCATGGAACGTATGGTACTTCACCCTCATGAATGCACCAAATGCATATTAACATATATGAGAAAAACAGGATGTTGTTCTATATGGGACAAGGGTGTGTTTACAAATCAAACATGGATAAAACCTCTGCCTTTCTCTCCATGCCTTCATACTTCCTCTCTGTCGGGGAAGGGGATGTGGTGACAGGAGGGACAAGATTCTCTGATGGACAGGGAATGCAGAGTCCTGCATGGAATCAGCACTAATCTCAACCTCAGAAAAGACACAGGAAATGTCCTTCCACTCAGTGACCTTACATTCTGTGACATCTCACGGATGTGCACCTGAAGTCATACCTCTGTCCCTGGGGTGAAATTGTGCCCCATGGATACAAGAGGTCAGGACCACTACTCTACTAAGCATGAAATCCTTGGGAGGGCTGTTCTCAGTAACAGCAAATCCATGTGGGTTCTCCTTCTGTCTGTTGCCTGTCATCCTGCACATGTATCTCAAATATTCCAGAACAGGTAAGATCTATTACTAACCTAACACACTTGCCCACTTGTGACTCTATTAAGGTTATGTGTAGTCTCTCAGGTGAACTGAAGACGGAGTCCCAGGTGAACAGACCCTCACGGCCTCTCTCATTTACCTGCATCACCACTGGATTCTCACCAAAACAGTCAAGTTTGGGTACTTTTCATTTTATTCCATTTGCTCAAATATAGCCTGTCACCATTGCTGTGAATAGTGAGCAACCTTTCCTCCGTTATGTTACTGTAAGCTATTTATACAATGGATTACTTTTTATAGTAGTCATTGACTTAAAATATGGTGGATGCTTGTCTAATTTTAATGCACTTCTTCCTTAGCATCCTTACTATGACTCCTTTTTTGAAAATCAATGATGACATACATAGGGGCCCCGGGGTGACCAAGTCGGTTAATTGTTTGGCTTTGGCTCAGGTCATGATCTCACGGTTTATGGATTCAAGCCCTACATCAAGCTCTGTGCTGACAGATAGCTCATCGACTGGAGCCAGCTTCAAATTCTGTGTCTTCCTCTGTCTCTGAGCATTCCCTGCTTGCACTGTCTTTCTCTGTCTCTCAAAATAAAACAAAGGTTATTAAAAATAATTTTAAAAATGATGACATACATATGTTAATGAATATATTTTTACATTTGTTCTTCTAAAATTTTTACTGTAATTTTTTGCATATCTGATACTATATTTTATAGGTCATGTATTTATATTTAACATATGAATTTATGATGCAATAGTATTTATCAAAACAACCTAAAGTAAAAATTAGCTTGTGATTATAATTTAAGATATAATAATCCCCATTTCCCCAATATTTATATTATTAGTACAGTTGTCTAGAATATAATCTGGATCATATAGTGTTCTTTTCTTTCCATAATATTTTATTGTCAAATTGTTTTCCCTATAACACCCAGTGCTCTTCCCCACAAGTGCCCTCAACCATAACCACCACTGCTTTTCCCCCCACCCCCTTCCCCTTCAACTCTCAGTTCATTTTCAGCATTCAATAGTCTCTCAAGTTTTGCATCCCTCTCTCTCCCCAACTCTCTCTCCCTCCTCCACTCCCCCTGCTTCTCCATTAGGTTTCTCCTGTTTACCTGTTAGACCTATGAGTGCAAACATATGGTTTCTGTCCTTCATATACTCTTCTTAAAGGCTATTAATTTTTTTCTGAGTTTATGATTTGTTACTTCTTTTTTTATAATAGTTTATTGTCAAATTGGTTTCCATATAACACCCAGTGCTTCTCCCCACAAGTGCCCCCCACCATGACCATCACCCCCTCCCTCCCTCCACCTCCTCCTTCAGTCCAATGTTCCTTTTCAGTATTCAATAGTCTCTCATGATTTGTGTCCCTCACTCTCCCCAGCTCTCTTTACCCTTCCCCTCCCCAAGGTCCTCTGTTAGGGTTGACCTGTTAGACATATGACTGCAAACGTATGATATCTGTCCTTCTCTGCCTGACTTATTTCGTTTAACATGACACCCTCGAGTTCCATCCACTTTCTTATACCTTTCAGAAAAATAAACTCAAAATGGATAAAGGATCAGAATGTGAGACAGGAAATCATAAAAATCCTAGAGGAGAAAGCAGAAAATAGCTTCCTTGACCTCAATTACAGCAATTTCCTCCTTGACACATCCCAGAGGCAAGGGAATCAAGAACAAAAATGAACTACTGGGACTTCATCAAGATAAAAGGCTTCTGAAATGCGAAGGAAACAATAAAAAATAAAATCTAACAGGCAACCTACAGAATGGGAAAAGATAGGGACAAATGGCATATCAGATAAAGGGCTAGGATCCAAAATATACAAGGAACTCACAAAACTCCAACCCAGAAAAATGAATAATCCAGTGAAGAAATGGGGAGAAGACCTGAATAGACAGTTCTCCAAAGAGGACATCCACATGGCCAACAGGCACATGAAACAATGCTCAGCATCACTCATCATCAGAGAAATACAAATCCAAACCACACTGAGATACCACCTCACACCGATCAGAGTCGCTAAAATGAACAAATCAAGAGACTATAGATGCTGACGAGGGTGTGGAGAGACGGGCACCCTCCTACACTGTTGGTAGGAATGTAAACTGGTGTAATCGCTCTGGAAAACAGTGTGGAGGCTCCTCAAAAAACTATCGATAGAACTCCCCTATGACCCAGCAATAGCACTGCTAGGGATTTACCTGAAGAATACAGAAGGGCTGACACATAGGGGCACATGTACCCCAATGTTCATAGCGGCCCTTTCTACGATAGCCAAATCATGGAAAGAGCCTAAATGTCCATCACCTGATGAATGGATCAAGAAGATGTGATATATATATATATATATATATATATATATATGTACAATGGAGTACTACATGGCAATGAGGAAGAATGAAATATGGCCATTTGTATAAATTTTTAATAGTAATGTTTTCACAACTTTTTTTATTCAAAGCAAATTAATAACTTTTTAGAAATAACTTTAGAATAAGAATCTTGTTATAATTCACTGATAGATGTACAACATACGAAGAACATAACAGAATTTTCAGTTCAGATCCTATATAGAATCCTTTCGTTTGTGCAGGTAATCTCAAAAGTTGTACCAATGTGTCCCCATTTATGTCATAGCTTTAGTAGGCAGGAAGTGAACTGTGGGGGAACATCAGCCCTTTTGTCTGTTTGGACCTGAGTGTTACAGATTCAGACCTATCCAGTTAACAACATACGTGTACTGGCAATAAGAATTTGCCTTCAGATTAAAATTAGAATGGATCCTGTGGAGGATCTAGAACCCACAGGCCACACCCACTAATTGATGAGAGTCCACACCAGCACACAGGGATGTGGGTTTCAAGTCTAGTACTGGGTCTGAGCTGAAAGCAGAATGTGGCTGAACCCAGAGCCTAGGGAGGTAAAGGAGAGGAGAAAACTATCCATCAAAGGTTGTTCTTGACAAACAATTAACTTCACAGGAGATGGAGGAACAGGCAAAAAGACCAAAGATTCATTACATGTGCACTGAGGTCCAGTAAGGAAATGGAGACCCAAAAAATGAACAAGACAGATGGTAATATTTATACACTTTAGACCAAGAGACAATTCATTTGTCTAGAATTTACAGAAAAAGGAAACAAATGTTTGGGGCCTTTACTTAGTGAGAAACTGTCAGGATTTGGGGCTGAGATAGTAGATTACTAACAGACTAATGATGTCTGTATCTCCAGCTTTCTTAGCTACAAAGTCCTATCGCAGAAGATAAGGATGTATCTTTACTTCTTACTACAGTTCTGGTATTTTTCATTTGGGGGATTTATTTCCTACCTTCAACAGCACAGAGAAGGGTCCAAGTGACCTTGCACAGGCTTTCCCAAGTATGTTCAATGCAAAATAATCAGCTTGCTATTGTGGTACATTTGGGCATCCTGCCCTGCACAGGAACTTTGGAGCATGTGTCCCAACATGCTCAGGTCCAGTGATGAAGGTGTCTCCAGCAGGTCTGCCTGTGTCTGCCAGAGTCAACCACATAGGCGATTCAGTGATGAAGGTGAAAGATTTCACATCATTTCCCGTATAGAATAGGAACCGGAACAGAGCAGGATCCTGCTGGTGGGAGTGAAAAATGGCACCCCATGTTCTAAAAGTTGCCACTCTTTTCTGAAGTTGGTCATACGCTTAAACTTATGACCAGACCAACCACTTTTAGACACATCACTAAGTGAAATTAGACCACTTGTGTTCTCAAAACATGCATACAAGTGTTTATTTACAGGAGCTGTCTTTGTGGTTACTACACCCTGGAAGCAACTAACTTTTCCTCCAACAAGGGAATGGGTAACCATTGAAACCATAACTGCAGACAATAGAAACAAGAGCCAGCACATGTGTGAAAATGAATGAATCTCATGTTCATTGTCCATCATGAAGAAGTCACTGCATAAGGCCACACACTGCATGAACCCATCTATACCAGATGGAATCTGCAAAACAAGATGCAAAGAAACTGATTGGTGTGCAAAGGACAGAGGTTTGGACAGACCCGAGATTGACGCATTTTTTGACTTGCAGGAACCAAATTGACCTGTGACTTGATTATGGTCATCTTAACTGATAGCATCTTATACCAAATAGAGTCCAGTTTTGCATAGCTAAGTTACTTCTGTAAAATTCTGCTTACCTTGATTATCAGATAAACTCTACTAAATAATATCAAGAAATACTTATGTGTCATTACTCTGTATTGTGTTCCTTCTTAGCTGGGTGGTTGTCTGATGACTATATCTATACAATAGATGTGATGGATTAAAATTGGAAGGGGGACAAATTTGTTTCACTTCATTAAAGTGAAAAGTTGAACTGCAAGACAGTACAAGGGACTGAGATGGGATGGAAGATAATAACATCATGGGAATAAACTCAAGGCAATAGTGGGGAGAGCTTGTGATGTTTTATCTATGTAGTTTCTTTCCTCACTGTGAATTATAATGAGGATATCTGAAGAAAGTCCAGAAATAGGTTAGTAAATTCTCAACAAATAAATGGAAAAGATCAGAAGGATGACAGATGATGGATCACGGATAGAGCCTGGTGGGTGGAAGTTCTTGAGCAAGAGCTTGAAAGGATCTGTAAATTAGCAAATGTTAAGATAGAAGACAAGGGTTCAGATACAGGACAGATCTCTTATTGCTAAAGATCCCAGATCTCATGACAACCTGGGAAGAAAACCTGGGACAATCTGGAGTAAAAGCAGCAAGACCAGGAAGGAGGAGGAATCTATAAGGAGCCATCTGCTACCCTATTTGGAAGTTTTACTTATTCAGAAATGATTTAAGTCATAATAACTTATTTTGTATATCCAAAATTAGCAACAAAATATTCTTTTCAGTGTGAAAATATGTTTTTTTTTAATATTGGCAGAAGACATAAACAAACATTTCTCCGAAGAGAACATCCATATAGCCAACAGTCACATGAAACAGTGCTCAGCATCACTCATCATCAGGGTAATACCAACCAAAACCACACTGAGATACCACCTCATGCCAGTCAGAGTGGCTAAAATGAACAAATCAAGAGACTATAGATGGTGCCCAGGATGTGAAGAAATGGGCACCATCCTACACTGTTGGTGGGAATGTAAACTGGTGCAGCCGCTCTGGAAAACATTATGGAGGTTCCTCAAAAAACTATCAAAATGACTCCCCTATGACCCAGCAATAGCACTGCTAGGGATTTACCCAAAGGAGACAGAAGTGCTGACATATAGGGGCACATGTACCCCAATGTTCATAGCAGCACTGTCAACAATAACCAAAACATGGAGAGAGCCTAAATGTCCATCACCTGATGAACGGATCAAGAGGATGTGGTATATATATGCAATGGAGTACTACATGGCAATGAGAAAGAATGAAATCTGGCCATTTGTAGCAAAGTGGATGGACCTCGAGGGTGTCATGCTAAGCGAGATAAGTCAAACAGAGAAGAATAGATATCATATGTTTTCATTCATAGTTCTAACAGGAGAAAGCTAACAGAGGACCATGGAGAGGGGAAGGGGGAAGAGATTTGGGGAGAGAGAGGAACGCAAATCATGAGAGACTCTTGAAAACTGAAAAAGAACCTAGGGCTGAAGGGGAGGGGAATGGAGGAAGAGGGGTGATGGCAATGGAGGAGGGCACTTGTGTGGAAGAGCACTGGGGGTCAGATGGATACCAATTTGACAGTAAACTATTAAATATCACCAAATATATAAATATATATAAACAAATAAAATATTGGCAATTGTATATAATTTTTTTCTATGTCTTTCATAACAACTTGATAATTCTATTATCTGTCGAACTATTTATATATCTAAATAAATAAATATATATGTCAATCTATCTATTTATATATCTATCTATATCTATCCATTATCTATTATCTGTTCATTCATTATGTGTCTACTATCTATGCATATGTTATTTATTTGAAATCTATTCATCTAGCTCATCATTGATCCTATTGGCACATGCCTTCAGGACTATGAACATATTGTCTACAATTTCTTGATAGCCTTATAATATTTAGCTCCCAATAATTTCCAGGTCAGTCACCCCATGTTCATCAAGGTGTTTGTTTGAGTGCCATTAACTTCTTAACAAAGTTATTAGTGGTCTCTGTGCCATATCAGAGAACAGTCAACCACTTTCTGTGAAGGCTGATCCTTCTCTGTGAGTTAAAAGCCTCCTGTGTGAGGTGCAGATTTCTCAGGAGAAGGGAGGCACCCTCCACTCATGGGAATTCTATCTGCAGATGACAGAGAGTGTGCTCGTGTGTTGGTGTCTGTGTACTTCAGGATGTAGGCACTACTACCAAGCTTTGCAGATGACTGAGCAGTCAGAGCCCATCACCAGATAACCATCAGGATCAGGTTTCCAGGTGTGTCCATACTCTATAGATAGTTGTTGAATGAAGATGATGGAATAGTGTGGAAACTAAAACAAATATATTGGGAATCAGTGTCATTTACTTATTATTATATTTATAATAGAGTGGACATCAATATATATTTTATGTGGAATTATGTATGGAATGACTGTTAATATTGAGTATTGAAAGTATTCAGTATTTAAAGATTAGATTTTGAAAGTTGTCTGTACAAAGTGTGCATCTTTTTAAATATCCTTTTGAAAGATGGCTTATAGGGAATTGTGATCCACTCATTTGATTGTTATATATTTTTATGTTCAGAGAGCTCAGACCAATTCTTGATCTTCCTCCAACATAATTGATACACCAAGTGCTCTTCCGACCCAAGACCAACATGCCTTGTGGAATCAACAAACAGATGCACACAGGTGATCCTGGAAGAACCAGGGAAGCCTGATTCAGCCCCTGTCCACTTATAAAGACATGCTCCTACCCACCTGTGCAAATGTCTCCTCAAATCCAAGGGCAAAATACACTCTCAGGCAGAAGGAGCCCACACCTCTCTCCTTATACAAGGCTGAAGTCTTTGGGGAAAGGCAGAGTTGTGTTCTATAAACAGAGGAGATTCAAGAACCTTCTCTGTGTCTCGTGACATCTGCCTAAGCTGAGGTTCTCGGATGTCAAATGTAGGACCATAGGGATGGGTGCGACTGGTAATGACTGGACAGGCTGAGTCTTTTTGTCCCCAGGTATCCTGTACCAGGTGCATCTGCAGGAATCAGCCCAAGTGTTGTGGTGCTCACACATCCTGCAACTCACTGGCCGTGTCTCTGGATTCTCCAGCTCAATCAGTAATTTCTGGTGGAATTGGATCCACTGATTCCAGGTGAGCGTGTGGAGTGGATGGTTCATATATTATCATATATTCCACAGTACATACCACGCCCAGACCATGAGAGCCACATGTCCATCTGTTAGTTAGTTGGGCAGGTAGGAGGAGGGATAAAGCAGGCGCTGCCCACACCCTTTGAAGTCCCCCCAAGATTAACAGGAACATGATAAAAGTCACTGAAGGGCTAAAGGACGGGATAAGCCTAGCAACAGAGGTGGCCCAAAAGCTACAAGAGGACTTCTGAGAGCTGAGCATGAGTCCAATAGTTGTAACTTGCCCTTAGATTACCCAAAGGTCATCAGAAAGCATTCATAACACCAGGAGCCACTCTCAGATCTCCTGGGACACTCAGGTTACCAATGGAAGCTGAGGACATCAGGGTCACTCAGGTCTCCAGGGAACACTCATATCTTTCGAGGGTTCTCAGATCTCCAGAGGCCTTTATGTCATCAGTTGCCACTCATATCACCTGGGGCCACTCAGGTCATCATGGAGCACAGAGGACACCAAGGGCCACATAGTCATCTGGCGTTCTAAGATCACCAGGGGGCTTATAGGTAACCAGGGGACATCTGGGATCTCAGAGCTCATATCCAGAACCAGTAGTGTTTCAGGGTCAGTTTTTCTGTGAGGCTTCTTTCTCATCATGTCCTGCAAACTTCATCCTGACCAGTAAACAGTACAAACTCTCTTCTAAAACCTTTGCAAACACAGATATCTTCTCATAGTTAGAGTGAATGGTCATAATAGCAGTAGTTACCTTGATAGAGACCAAGCTTTCGGATAAATCAACTCAAATAATCATACCAGGTCTCACAGGTACACTGGCCACCATTTAAAATATATATCAGTAATTTCCAAACAGAGGAGACTGACTCAATCAAGTGATCTAAATTTAGTTCATTTGAGGAACTCCTCTTTCCTTGTACCTGTTCTAAGGTGTTCATTTGATGTCTATGAGGCAGACCATCATTAATGACCCTCCCAGTTGTCCAAACCCCACAACGTCTTAATCAGCTCCATGACTCTCTCTCAAGGATTCTCAGTATCTCCATGTTCCTGTGAAAGAAAAGAGTTGTTTCTACCCCTCACTCCTTTTGTTCTCCCTCTGGGACAGAGACACCCAGTGGGGAGATATCAGAATCAATGTTTATACTATGTCCAGCCTTACAAGTTGACAGTCAGGGGTCCATTCTCCTGGAATAGTTTGGGGATCTTTCACTCGATCCACCTGTCTCCTGCACCTGCCTCTTCCCACAACATGAGGCCCAGAACTTTCTCACACCTTGCTGGAAATGAAGTCAGCTATGCAGAAACTCGATCTGGTGAGTTATTTTCACCACAGTGTTTTCCATAGTAGCCACACTATATCTACTCCCATCGAGAGAATTCTAGGATTG
>PISW01015813.1:0-15469 GCA_004023785.1 Mungos mungo
TTCCCCCTTCCTCTCCCCATGGTCCCCTGCCAGGCCTGTCCTGTTAGACCTATGAATGCAAACATATGGTATCTATCCTTCTCTGCCTGACTTATTTCGCTTAGCATGACACCCTCAAGGTCCATCCACTTTCCTACAAATGGCCATATTTCATTCTTTCTCATTGCCATATAGTACTCCATTGTATATATATACCACACGTTCTTGATCCATTCATCAGTTGATGGACATTTAGGTTCTTTCCATGATTTGGCTATTGTTGACATTGCTGCTATGAACATTGGGGTACATGTGCTCCTATTCCTCAGCACTTCTTTATCCCTTGGGTAAATCCCTAGCAGTGCTATTGCTGGGTCATAGGGGAGTTCTATGGATAGTTTTTTGAGGAAGCTCCACACTGTTTTCCAGAGCGGCTGCACCAGTTTACATTGCCACCAACAGTTAACACATTTTCAATAAATGTTCTCTTCATTAAAATTATTCAAGTTAAAAGGCATGACAGCAAGGACCACTAAAGTTTACTGCCTCCTTTCTTGATAATGACTCCCAGGAAGTGTTATCATTTGTCACTTGCTATGTTGACTTAGAGCTGCTGTGGTAGGAGAGAGAAGCACAGCTGGCCTAGGAGCTGGACTTTTCACACCACCTGTTCCAAAAGTGTCCTACTTCAGAGAACCAATATGTTATCTCACAGTCTCTGAACTGGACAGAAGTTAGGACTCTGGCTGTTTTGTTACTGACCCAGCTGGTAAGAAGAGAGCAGGATGCTTTCCGGCAGGAGCACTGAGCATCAAAGGGTTGGGTTTTTCTCTTTTTCACTAATACCAACTCTCTGGTGGCCCAACTCACTGCCTCCAAATTTAGGTCATGACAAAGAGTTTTGTGTTCAAGGGGAGGTCGCATGGTGAATAAAGAGTTAAGGCACAGTGAGATTGGTATTGAGGGCTACAAAATGACATGAACTCACCCCATATGCCAAAAATGATGGTAACCATCACTGCACCTCTTCAAGGAGCTTCAAAATCCCCCTCAGATGACTGATTGAGTCTTGGATGCTGACCTGATGACTGTAAATTGGTCACAGTCATCAATTGGTTGGGTTCATGGATCTTGGCTTGCAGCTATCTCACAGCTTTTATTTCCTCCTCCTAGACCCTACTACCTCTCTCTCCTCTTAAAGTCCCCTCCTTCACACTTTGCATGGCCAGAGAAATCCCTTAGGCCTTTCATGGGTGCCCACCAGGCACATGAACACTCTTGTTCACACTAGGAAGAGGCTAATAAAACCAAAGCACCAAAACTTATTCCCCTAAATCCACCTTCTGATTTTTTTTTTGTTTGTTTCCCACAGGAGGAAGACTCATTTGCCCATTCTTTCTGGAAACAAGAGAACTTTAACATTAACCCCACAGCTGTAAGTTTTTGATAATTCTTCTCTTATCACAAGTGTCTTCCAAAGGGACCCATACAAGACCCACTAAATTTGTCTTTTGCAGTCTTGATGAAAGATCACTGAATTGTGAGGAAAAGGCCTAGGTATCTGGAACAGGTCATGAATCCTAGAGGATGGGAAGGTTGTGTCTGTCCTAGTGCTGGCCACATATGGTTGATGAGATGAAAAAGGAGAAGTTCCTCAGTCCATGCTGTTTATAAGGATAGACAGGATCTGGTGCCAAGATGACAAGCAGCTTGGATCCTGAAAGTGTAAATTCTACTGGAATAACAATCCCTGAGCCTTGAGGTTGATATTGTTAATGTTTACTAGGTACTGTTTCACAAGTTTTTGGCAGAAATTTGAGTGGAAGTAAAAAACATATTCTTCCTGCTTGCCTAATTGAATTCACTTTTGCTTTGCAATCTCCTTCCTAATTCACCTTCACTGTTTCATCTCTCCTGCCTTTTATTGTACCCTGTTCACTATTCTCACAGCCCACCTAATGTCGATCAATCTTAGACATTAAGCACTGACTTTGTTTTCTTCCCTTTGTTCCTCAGTAATCCCTGAAAATATGACACCCTGGAACATTTCCTTAATCTTCTTCCAACTTTCTCCTCCTTGTTATAGTGTCCCATTATACACTATATTACCCACTTAGATACTCTTGAATCACCCTTACTTCAGTGAAGAGTGTGTTGATATAATGACTAAGGAAAGTCAATTATAAAAAACAACAACAATGGACATCAATTCTCTTGAGTGTACCAAATATTTATTATCTGAGTAAATTGGGCAAATGAAAACTACCTCATAACAAACACATGGAGCTTAATAAAAAATATAGGGTTCATTTCTGTCATGCTTTCAGCACAATAGTACAGGGAGTGAAGAGAGAACCCACAGTCAAAGTTCCTTTGCATAGCAATGGATTATCATGGTGGAGCAATCCTGTTTTCTCCAATGGAGACATTCTCTTCGTTTTATGGAAGATTTGGCCATGGTGGGGGAGTGGAAGATGACCCCAACCCTTCTATAGAATACAAGACCTGAGGCTTGTGTGATATTCAGTTATGCAATTCGGCCCATCTCTGTGTCATCTTCTTAGACTTAAGCTCTCTAAAGTCTTATGCAAGAGACTTTTAACACCATTGGCCACTGCATTGATGAATTTCAAATGTAGAAAGTAGATTTTCAAAAACTGGAAGAGAGTAGATGGGAAGTATCCATTCATCAAAGAATGGCCTGAAGTACACTTCATGGCCTTGGCTGCTACGCTGTCCTTCTCCAGAAGTAACTAGAAATTCAAGCACTTGGTGAAACTCTTGATCTCTTCCAAAGAACGTGTTCATCTTCCTGGCAATCCATTTGACTGTCTTCTCATCCAAACCAGAATGGCTCTAGTAAAGATTCAAGCACTTCTCCTGCTGGAGCTGAAAGTGAAAGCTGGTGAATTCAGGGAATCCAAACAGATCTTCTCCTTGAAGAATGCCCTCTTCATCTCAATGGAAGCATCAAACAAATTGGCCAACAGAAGCACAAAGGCATAGTGCTTATGAAGAGTGGCCTCCTTCATCAGGATCTCCTCCAACCTTGGGACATCAAAGCCTTTCAGGTCAAAGCTGGAGACCAAAATGGTGCACGACTTAGGCGCTCTGATTTTTGCTGAGATTAGCCAGGTAGTTGTCTCATACCTGCTGAAGAACTCTCTCCCTTTTTAAGGACATGGCCTTGTTTTTCTACCCATTATATAAATCATTGTTCACCTTGGTTCTAACAAAGTAGAAACTTTTTGCCTATCTTCTTGATTTTGGATGTTTACAGGACTTGTTTCTCGTCATGCTGGTCTCTACAACAGCAACACTAGCAAAGCCCTCCTCTTCATGACTATGACCTCACAGGTCATTGATGAAAGTGTACTTCCCAGTCCCAGACTCTCCAAACACAGCCACATCCGGGAGTGTCTCCTGCTTCCACAAGAAATTCTTGAGTTATGTTAGCTACACCTTATAGATCAGTCTCTTTATAAGCTGCTTGAATTCTAGCAAGGGTTTCTGGAGAGAGAATCACCATACCTTACTGAATAATGTGATGATATAGTCATAGAGGAACTTATATTAGAGGCAAGGATAAACATGAAAAAGGAGATGAGATAATGGAGGCAGAGTTTGGAGTGAAAATCCAGAAACATATAAGATGTAAGAAGGATCACAAGCTAGAGAATTCAGATAACTTCTAAAAGGTGGAAAAGACAAAGAAATGGATTGTCTCCTGGAGTTTCCTGGGGAACCAGCCCTATTAACACCTTGACTTTATTTCTTTGAAGATTTATTTTAGACAACTCTCCTCTAGAACTATAAGCTAATAAATCTGGATTGTTGTGTTAAGCCACTAAGTTTGTAACTTACACAGCAATGAGAAACTAATGCAGACAGTCGTCAATTTCTTGAAACCTCAATACAGAGCCCAAAACCATCCCATTCTGTAGGAAAAATCACTCAGACCAGCACATTAGAGTGTAAAGAAGAATTGCACATACTTCACTTCGCATCACCTGCAGTAAATAGGGGCAAGACTTGTGGGAGAGGCAGAGAAAAGACCAGCAGGATGCGTGTTTCATAAGGGGGATAGCCAAGCACTTAGTCCTTATGGTAATAATTTCCCCATGGCAGCTTAACACCTCCTGGAAGAATGTGGGTGGGATCTAGAGCATGTGTAGAAGAAATGGGCAGAGGACATGAATAGACATGTCCTACATGGACAGACATGTTCTAAGGGGACAGTCAGATGGCCAACAGACACATGAAATGATGCTCAGCATCACTCATCATCAGGGAACTATAAATCAAAACCACACGAGATACTACCTCACATCAGTTAGGGTGGTTAAATGAACAAATTAGGAGACTATAGATGCTGGTGAGGATGTGGAGAAACGGGCACCCTCCTACACTGTTGGTGGGAATATAAACTGGTACAGCCGCTATGGAAAACAGTGTGGAGGTTCCTCAAAAAATTAACAATAGAACTCCCCTATGACCCAGCAATAGCACTGCTAGGGATTTACCCAAGGGATATAGAAGTGTGGATGCATAGGCACACGTGTACCCCGATTCAACAATAGCCGAATCATGGAAAGAGCCTGAATGTCGATCAACTGATAAATGGATCAAGAAGATATAGTTTATATATACAATGAAATGCTACATGGCAATGAGGAAGAATGAAATCTGGCCATTCATAGCAATGTGGATGGAACTCAAGGGTGCCATACTAAGTGAAATAAGTCAGGCGGAGAAGGACAAATACCATATGTTTTCACTCATAAGTCTAACAAAAGAAAATTAACAGAGGACATTGTGGAAGGAAGGAGGGAAAAGTTAGGGAGAAGGAGGGAGGCAAACCATGAGAGACTCTTGAATACTGAAAATAAACTGAGGGCTGAAGGGGGAGGGGGAGAGGAAAAGGGGGATGATGGACATGGGAGAGAGCACTTGTGAAGAAGAGCACCGGGTGTTATATGGAAACCAACTTGACAATAAACTTTAAATTAAAAAAAAAAAGAAAGTGGCAGAGGAAGTAAATAAGAGCCCTCATTTTCCAAATCAGTTCTGCACAGTTTAAAGCATAGGAGCTTGCTAACATCATGGCAATTCAAGGAAGTCATTAGTTCATTACTGATGGTGCCACCTCTCATCCAGTATGAGTGAAGAAACTGATTTTAAAAGTATTTACAAATACAATGTTATCTCAGGGACTACCAGTGAGCTTTTACAAGTAGGAGTGTGCTTAAATGTCACCCCCATCCTACATAACCTATAAGGACAATTTTCTTTTTCTTAATTTTTTAAATATTTTATTTATTTTTGAGAGAGAGAGAGAGAGAGAGAGAGAGAGCGAGAGAGCGTGAGCATGGGAGGGTCAGAGAGGGAGGGAGACACAGAATCCGAAGACAAGCTCCAGGCTCTGAGCTGTCAGCACAGAGCCCAACGCGGGGTTCGAACCCACGAACCATGAGATCATGACCTGAGCCGAAGTTGGATGCTCAACAGACTGAGCCACCCAGGTGCCCCCAAGGACAATTTTCAAAACTGGTGAAATCATGACTTCCAAATAAATATAAAATGAATATGTGTTAAGGATTTTATTTAACTAAATACCAACAAAGGAACCAGGGAGATGATATGTTAACTGAGTGGAGAATCCCAAAGAAGACACATTTATATTTCAAAAATATTGAAATGAATATTTAAATGGGCAATATGAGTGTAGGAAATCAACTGATCCTCCACAGACATATGTTATCTATATGTTTGCTATGGACTGAATGTTTGTGTCCTTGCAAAATTCATAGATGAAGTGCCAGATCAAAGTTTTGGTATTAGTAGATTACATGCAGATAGTGTCTTAGCCAAGGGGGCAGAGCCATCATGAATGGATTAGGGTCCTTTAAGAGAACCCAGAGACCTAGTGTGTCTTTCTGTCATGTGAGATGACAGGGGAAATGTCCACATTGGAAGTGAGCTCTCACCAAACACTAATTTTACAGTTGCCTTGATCTGGGTCTTCCTATCATCCAGAATTATCAATAATAAATTTGTGCTCATAGGCCATCCAGTCTATGGTATTTTGTTATAACCTGAATAGACAAGAATATATACACAACAAAAGGTTTATTTTGCATTGCTACCAATTATCAAAACCCAAAGAAATGGCTCTAGGGTATAGAAGGATGCATTAAAACACACCACAGTTTCCAACTGCAAACACCTAGTAAACATTCTGCTTATTCAAAATTTTCTTACAACTTCCTCACTGAAGAAGAAGAAGAAGAAGAAGAAGAAGAAGAAGAAGAAGAAGAAGAAGAAGAAGAAGAAGAGGAAGAAGAAGAAGAAGAAGAAGAAGAAGAAGAAGAAGAAGAAGAAGAAGAAGAAGAAGAAGAAGAAGAAGAAGAAGAAGAAGAAGAAGAAGAAGAAGAAGAAGAAGAAGAAGAAGAAGAAGAAGAAGAAGAAGAAGAAGAAGAAGAAGAAGAAGAAGAAGAAGAAGAAGAAGAAGAAGAAGAAGAAGAAGAAACATTTTCTTTATACTATAGTTCTTTCTTCTCCAAAGAGAATGGCATGAGAATCTGAATGAAATCTTAGTTCTCTACCAGCCAGAATTACACCTCAACTTTCCAGGCACAGGACCAGTATCCCATCATTGCAGGTGCACAGTTTGCTTAGTCCATGACTCCAGAGAGAAAAGAGGTTTCTGATTTCAGAGACCATGAATGTTTTCACTAACACAACAGAAAAATGCTAAGTCTAGTGAAGTGCTCCCTGGAACTCCTGGCACAGGAACACTCCACAGATCTGTCCTCTCTGGGAAATACAGGCACTACATGTTCCTGAGGTCCCTGTAGTGAGCAAGGCACTAGCGAGCCCCTGTCTGGCTAAAGTATGAAAGACAGCAGGAAAGACAAGAAGTAAGAAGACTTGGCTGAGAGTTGAGGGCCCACATTTACACGATGTGGGAGTGAAACTGTTGTTTCTCCATAAAACAAGCAGTTCCAGGAAAAGAAACAAAAAAGTGGTTTGACTTCAGGATACTCATGGAGTAGGAGGAGGGCAGAGAGACACCAGAGGCCATGGAGGCAAGTCTCCAGAGAAACCTGAAGCCATCTAGCCAAGATTCCCATGAGATCCCTGAGTACAGGGAAGAAAGCTGTGAGCAAGTTTCCAAAAATTCCAGTGAATAAGAAAATCATTTCCCATCAAAAAGAAGATAACTTTTCTGTCTTTCTGAGGTGTTGTTGCTGTTGTTGTTGTTGTTGTTGTTGTTGATAGGAGCCCTGTGGCTGGCTGCCATGTTATCACACTTGGGCATGGATGACCCTGGTGGGTCATGAGGTCATCTCTCATAAGTCAAACTATCAGGAGGGACTTTGTGGAAATTTGACAATGCAATAGGGTGAGGACACAGAGAGAAGGAGGAAGGGGTTGGATTCTAAGATTTACATGGAAGATCAAGAAGAAAAGACCAAGGTTTCTTTAGAACAGAGAATGATTTGCAGTATCAGGAAGATTTATTTTAATGCTTATAGTATCTAAGACAGTTAGATGTTGGTACAAGGATAGACCAGCTGACTCACAGAAAGGAACACAGAGCATTGTATAGGATTCAGGCATGTGTGGAAATTTTTTGCATGGAAGAGGGCAAGGGATGTCATTGGGGGTAGAAGGCACTATCTAGTAAGTGGGGCTGAGAAATCAGTTCTCCAGATGGACAGAGGCTACTGAACCTCTATTTATATCACTTATTATAATTAACTCATATGGTTATATAAGAACTAAAATTCAAATGGAAGCTATTGAATAACATAGAACTGTTCTTAGAGAAAGACTTCTTAAACAAAATGATACCTGTATACAAATACCAAGATGACAGCTGCAATGTGATACTTTTGACTATATTAAAACAAAATGCTTCCCTTCATGATAACAAATGTAAAAGAAAGTTTAAAAATCTCCACACATCTGGAGAAGATATTTGCAAAAATATAGTCAACTAAAGATCAATGGAAAGAAGATATTTTAAAAATTTGAAAATCATTAAGGCATTGGGTGGCTCAGTCGGTTAAGCATCTGACTTCGGCTCTGGTCATGATCACCTGGATTCTGGGTTTGAGGCCCGCATCAGGCTCTGTGCTGTCAGCTCAAAGCCTGGAGCCTGCTTCAGATTCTGTGTCTCCCTTCCTCTCTGCACGTCCCCCACTTTCACTGTCTCTCTCGAAAAGAAACTTTAAATTTTTTTTTAATTTGAAAACCAGGACATCAGGGTGGCTCAGTTCGTTAAGCATCTGACTCTCATTTCAGCTCAAGTCATGATTTCAATTTCATGAGTTCAAGCTCCACGTAGGGCTTTGTGTGGACAGTGCAGAGCCTGCTTGGGATTCTCTCTCAACCTGTATCTTTCTCTCTCTCTCTCTCTCTCTTTCTCACTCTCCCCCTCCCTCATTTGCCCTGTTTCTGTCTCTTTCAAAATAAAAAATTAAATTAAAAAATGAAAATTAAAAAATTAATTAAAAAATCACTAAGGAAAAGTGAAACAATCCCACATGAATGTGGGCAAAAGATTGAACAGAACTTCTCAGAAAAATGAACATGATTGGGGGAAAAAATAGAAAAGGGCCACAGATTAACTAGGAATGAGACAAATACAACATCAGTGCACTGAGAAAAAACATTGGGTTGGAAATTTTAAACAGTTGATTAACACCAGGTTTGGTGAGACTGTAGATTGATAGAATCTCTAAAACATGGCTACTGGGGATGTAAGTCAATGAAATCACTTCAAAGAAACAATATGGCTGAATCTTAGAAATTGTACATCATGCACCTCAAGAGTGAGCATTTCCACTCCTTAGACTATACCTAAGAGTCACTCTGCAAAGTGTAGAGGAGATATATGGAGGTGTGTGCTGGGGAATGGGAAGAACCATCCCTGCATGGCCTCTGTTTTCAGGACCCCTGGGAACGTGGGACTTGTTGGAGTCCCAGGAGGGTGTGCAGGACGAAGCTTTCCTGGTTGCTGGCCAAGTGCATCAGGAACCACGATGCTAAGGATGCAGAGCATTCCTGGTTATCAGCCAAGTGATTGCTGGGGAATGGTAGGAACTGTCCCTGGGAGCATGGGACTCAATAAGGTCCCAGGAGAACATGCAGGACGGAACCTCCCTGGTCACCAGCCAAGTGCCTCAGTGCCCGTGCACTGCAACAAACTGTTCCTGTTCTGTCCTTCCTCTACCTGTATTTATTGTTCTGTTTAAACATTTACTGCTAACTAAACGTTTACTGTGATCTCCATGCTGACAAGGAGGGTATAAAATAAGATGCTGTTCCTAATAAAGTTTGCCATTAGCCATCAGCTCTTGGTCTGTCTCCATTAGTCATCAGCTTTTGGGGACGTATGCATTTCCCGGGATGCCTGGAAACAGTCATTGTGTTCCCTCAGCCATCAGCTGGAGGGAACAGTGTTTCCATTAGCCATGTTTCCATTGGCCATCAGGCTTTGGGAATGGTCATTGTGTTGATCGTTGTCTCCCCAGGACCCCCTCCTTCAACCACATGTGTGCTTCTAGAAGCAATCTTCATAATTCTTTAGAGAGAGAGAGAGAGAGAGAGAGAGAGAGAGAGAGAGAGAGAGAGAGAGAGAGGATAGTCATCAAAAGAGAATGGATAAATGTTGGGGCCCAGTAG
The DNA here is from genome assembly GCA_004023785.1 of Mungos mungo. Classification (NCBI taxonomy): domain Eukaryota; kingdom Metazoa; phylum Chordata; class Mammalia; order Carnivora; family Herpestidae; genus Mungos; species Mungos mungo. Next base: position 9,673 of record PISW01015813.1, read on the forward strand.
GCCAAAAAACCTCCCACATGGCGACCGTTGATGGCAAGGCCTCCGGGGTACAGGAGAATCTATATAAGTGACCATTGATGGCTCTGCCTCCGCTGCGCAGGCGAACTATTTGGGAAGTTGCAGAACAAGTCAAAAGACTGAAACAACATTTGGCCTCCTGGGCCGCACATGTTGCTTCTGTTCATCCTGTCTATGATTTTCTCGTTGCTTTGCAAAGAGGCATATACTTTCAGGCTTTGAATCAACTTGGGTCAATCAGTAACTCCAGCCTTCCCTTATTTTGTTTTTGTCTCTAGTTTATTGTCTGCTGTTGGGAGTAAACACAAACCTCTGTCAAAAATTTACTTCTTGAAGGATAAGCGGTCTTGCCCATGAATAACTGCTGAAGGGCCTTAAGGAATGTAAATCTCCTAAAAGAGAATTCTTTAGGTTTATATTATGCTTAAAACAGACTTTTGGTGCTCGCTTCGGCAGCACATATACTAAAAACAGACTTTTGTTAGGGAATCCCTCCCTTGTAATGACTTATTTGTTCCTGTTATTTACTATTGTCCTGACAAGAATGACCCTTTCCAGAGCATGTCTTTACTTCAAGGACCTTGAACTATCTAATCATTAAAGAAAAAATGTAACCACCCATGATATATAAGACACTGACTATCTTAGTAAAATGTGACCTTACCACCATTCACGTTGTCTGTCTTCTTTCTTATAGATATTGTGCCGACACCACCATGTTGATGCAATAGTGCTCTGGAAGCACATCAGGGCTAGAACATGGTCAGATCTTAGGTGCAAAGTTGACCAGCATCGGGACACAGAATATGAACCAATTGAGCAAGCAATGGGAGGAAAGGAATTGGTCCTGTGGAATTCCCAGCACCCTCTCCAACAGCAGGGTCCAACACAGGTGGTCAGGTGAGCAGCCAGGTTCACAGTCCATAGTTCAGTAAGGTGTGGTCACAGAAATTATCTGGAAAAGTGTAGGGCTATGCTTACATCCCACATATACCTCAGGGCCCTCATATTCTGTCATAGGCACTACTCGCTATCCTCGAGAGGATGGAGGAGCTGGTTTCAGCTCTTCAGATCAGATGATGGGAAAAAATTTTAATTGTTTGTCAGCAGTGAGTTAATGACACACAAAAGGTATATTGTGCTGCTTTCATCTAACAGAAATGTGCCAAGTATAAGCTGGGAGCTAAGATCACTGGGCAAGTAATATAGTGCTGTATTTGATTAAAAGTGCCAAGACCTGAATGTGTATTTCTATACCAAGCATTTCACATGAGATGCAGCAATACTTTATGGGACTTTAACCCATTCTTTTGTGTCAGTCTCAGCCTATTGATAGCAGTGCTGGAAATGGCTGGAAATGGCTGGGGCACTCACCTGAGCTAGTGATAGCCAGCATAGCCAGTATAGACATTTCCTGGCCAGAGCCCATGCTGTGACTGGAATGGCTCTTGTGCTTCGTCTTATGATTACAAGACACATCACAACAAAAAACATCAGGGAACTTTTGAAAAATAAGATGTATTACTCACACATGTTGGAGGGCACATGGGATGCATGGAGCCACACAACAAGGTTGAGGGGAGAAAGAGAATATGGAATTGAAGTACTGTCTTCATTGAGGCTAATGGTAGGATGCCTACATTTGGGGGGGGGGGTCACTCTTTTGTTTATTTGCCTCATAATTTTATTTATTTATTTTTTAAATAATTTATTGTCAAATTGGTTCCATACAACACCCAGTGCTCTTCCCCACAAGTGCCCTCCTCCATTACCACCACCTCTTTTCCCCCTCCCCCTTCCCCTTCAACCCTTGGTTAGTTTTCACTATTCAGTAGTCTCTCAGGTTTTGCGTCCCTCTCTCTTCCCAACTCTCTTTCCCTCTTCCCATCCCCCTGGTCCTCCATTAGGTTTCTCCTATTCTCCTGTTAGACCTATGAGTGCAAACATATGGTCTCTGTCTTTCTCTGCCTGACTTATTTCGCTTAGCATGACACCCTCAAGGTCCATCCACTTTCCTACAAATGGCCAGATTCCATTCTTTCTCATTGCCATGTAATACTCCATTGTATATCTATACCACATCTGCTTGATCCATTCATCAGGTGATGGACATTTAGGCTCTTTCCATGATTTGGCTATTGTTGACAGTGCTGCTATGAACATTGGGGTACATGTGCTCCTATGTATCAGCACTTCTGTATCCCTTGGGGAAATCCCTAGCAGTGCTATTGCCGGGTCATAAGGGAGTTCTATTGATAGTTTTTTGAGGAATCTCCACACTGTTTTCTAGAGCAGCTGCACCAGTTTACATTCCCATCAACAGTATAGGAGGGTGCCCGTCTCTCCACACCCTCGCCAGCATCTATAGACTCTTGATTTGTTCATTTGAGCCACTCTGACTGGTGTGAGGTGGTATCTTAGTGTGGTTTTGATTTGTGTTTCCCTGATGATGAGTGACGCTGAGCATCGTTTCATGTGCCTGTAGGCCATCTGAATGTCCTCTTGGGGAGTTCACTCTTTATTGGTGCACTTAAAGCATAAGAGTGGTAATTTAAATACAGGAATGTAAAGGCAGAGTGAATCAGGGGTAAGCTATCTAGGACATCAATGGCTTTTTACGAAGAAAACTTTATGCATGGAATGACCAAGCTCTTTATCCAGTTGTGTAGTTGGTGACATGTTTATTTGAGTGGATGTCTTGGAAGGGATGCCTTGGCATCAATGTCAGGTATGCACTTTACAAGGCAACAAGCCAATTATCAGGGAATTATACTAGACCTACTGAGGAGACTGGATAATTTCAGTGATCTAATAGAGAAGTCATGGTTATAAGGGTGCATGTGAAGGTTGTGATAGGATTTAGACAACCCACGGCAAGGATTCATGGATCCTGTTCAGTTTCTGTCCTTTCTGGCTGGCCTGGCCCCAGGGGACTGCTGATAAGAATACTGAGACTTTCCCAGCCCCTACTAGAGACAAGCTTAGATGCCAGCAGAATCCATAACATGGTCAGAGGCAGAAGAAACCCCTTCACACAACCAGGTCAGTGAGTCTGGAACTCGCCCAGGAAATTATCTCCCTGAAGCCAGGATTACACACGAGGCCTCTAAGAACCTGCTTGTTCCCCATAAACAAGAACTCAAGTATTTATTGGGAAGAGACAAGAGAGGCCTTAAAGAAGGGTTTGCTTCAAGGGCAGGGGAGAGCTATCTTTGGAAGTTGAGATAAAAGAGATTCTATATCCACCACCACTCCTGATAATTCATTCCCCATCCTCCACTATGGCCTTTATGAACAAGGATTACAGTGGCTACAAACGTGGCAAACACAGAATTTCAACTTTGTGGATAAGAGGCAAAGGACAAGGAAATCGGAATTGGGCCTAAGAACAAGATGGTCATAGTGACACCACAGAGTTCCCTTTCACTGGTACCCTCTCCCACTCCAGAAGGTTCTCCCAGCCTGATCCAGAGGACAGCAACATCTTTCTGGCTTCTATTAAGATTTTCCCATCATACTCTGCCTCACCACCCTGCCATTCACTCCCTCACCTAGCTCAGGACACCTCTACTTCCTGCAGGAGGAGTCCCCATCCTTGCTGACTTATTGTACTTCCAGTCTGCGCACTGGCCCCTGGCAAAAGATTCTGAAGACATTGTGGGCACAGGTCTCAGGGGATTCTGGTCCCCAAGCAGGTGGGATGGTGATCACATCATATTCCTATCAATTTATTTCCCTCTGAACTCCTTGCATCTCCTGATCATTTTGTTCCATATTTCTATAGCACCATGGATGTCAAGTTGCCTACAACAGTTTCTGAAAAGTGGGGACACTTTGTGGGATTTCCTCTCACACTTGTAAATCAGTGAGTTTTCTTTAAATGAAATGAGAATTTGAGATGAGAAAGGACTCTGATCTCCATTATTTCCCCAAATAAGGAATGGTACATCCAGGGAGGGTTAAATGGCAATTGATAGCAGTGAGTGGACCCATGTCCCAAAGGAAGCATCTCAGCATCCAGCAATCCTCTGCTCCTGGGGCTAGAGAATCAACATTAATAGGATCACCTTCCCATTTTGTCCAAACAGAAACAGAATCACACTATGGGTTCAAATCTTGGATCCCCCATCATGTGCAATTTGAGACTTTTTTCTTCCCTCCAGAGACACAATTTCTTCATCTGTAATCAGGAATAATAATATCCCTTTTCTAATAGAACTTAGGGAAGATTAATCAAGAAAAGGCATGCAAAATACCCAGCCAAAACAGATTCCCAGACACAGGAACCTCCTATGCTGTTGCAAGAGTTGAAGGGAGTAAGAAGAACCAAAGGAAAGTCTTCCTAAGATGTCCTAAGACTTCCTAGAGATCCTAATAAAACCAAGGAGGATTTACTACGAGGTTTTGGGAGCTCTGCTGAGAAAGTTTCACCAAGATCATACCATAAAATCCTCACTGGAGTCCTGAGAGGTAAGTAGCATGGTTCCCCGGGCACACTGGGAAGAATACTGGGGCTCAGTTTTCAATGTGAAAATGTTCATGTTGCCTTCGGCAGAGCTTGTCTTCTGGCCCATTCCCTCAACGGGAAAAGTGAGTCCAGGCCTTGGAACTGATTGCAGCCAAAAGAGTCTTGGGAGCAATGAAGCAAACAGGACTTACACCAGGAGAAGTAATCTTGAATGCCCCAAGAAGAAGACCATGAAGCTGCACCACGGGCCCCACAGATGGTGTGAAACTTACACCACAGAGGGAGCATTGAGCCTTATGGGGCAGGAACATGGCAGGTGGGTGTGAGGATGGGTCTCCAAGAGATTCTGGTAGACAACCCATCATGGAACAGAAAGCATAAGCTTTCTCATGAGCTCACAGGGCAACTCCTCTGCCAAAGAGGTAGTTTTGAATTTTAAAAATTAGCATTCATGCATGGAATAATAGAGTTTTAAGGAAAAGTATCAAGTTGACACTCATAATTTAAGGAATTGTGAAAGCCCTTCAGCCAAGAGGACTGTGTGTATAGCACCCAAGAGGAGAGTCCATTAGGTAATCCCAGCCAATTCTCCTTGCTAATCTTGCCTTATATAATGCTTGAAGTCTCACCGCGGGGTTCAGCCTACAAGAGAAACCGATGTTCAAGGAAGAGCTTAAATGCTTACAATAATATCATGCAACAATGATAAACAATCGATACAAACATGAGTGTTGACATTCTTTGGAAAGTTTTTTGTGACTTAGATGTTCAAGTTGAAGAGATACAAGCATTGCTTAGGTATGCAGTTAGTGTTGAAAGATATCAAGTTTTTATGAAGAAATGTCTTGCAAGGAAAGAAAATACACTTTTCTTTTTTTCTGGTAAAATTTTAATAATTTTTGCATTTTGTAAAGCATAAGTCATTATTTCACTCTCAGAACATTGGAAAGATTGTTTAGAGGCTGTAGTTTAATATCTTATTTTGAAATTTGCTCAAAAAATTTAAGTTCCTAGATAGAATATGAACTGGTCAAAGATGATGATGACCAAACTTTGAAACCTTATTTATGTGAATTATAAGGATAAATAAAATCATTCTACTTTGAAACTTTATGTATAATTTGGTCTAGGACGCCTTCAAGCACTCTGTCTTTGTCTTCCTCTTCAGGAACTCCTATGATACGGACATTGTTCCGTTTGATTGTATCACTCAGGTCTCTGATTCTCCTTTCATGCTCCTGAATCATTTTCTCTCTCTTTATCTCGGCCTCCTCTTTTGCTATAACTGTGTCTTCTAACTCACTTATTCTC
>PISW01015814.1:0-15459 GCA_004023785.1 Mungos mungo
AGGGGCGAGAACATATGGGAACATTGAGTTTAGGATAATATCCTCTCAGTTTAAGGTTTCCTCCTACTCCAGTTGTTTTAATAAAACTTTGGTGTTTGACAGCATCAGTGTGGTTGGGGCCTGTAAATATATGATCCATATACTGTTGTGGTTGGAAGGGGATACAGAAGTTGCTAGAGGAAATATTGTTTATAGCACACAGAGGCAGATCTTCAGTGGGAAAGAACCAGCTGTGAAAAAGTTCATGCCATCTGCTATGGTATCCATATTTATTACAACTTTTCCACAATCACCAAGGGGGCCGGAAGTGAAAGCTAATTGCCTCCAGTGTATCTGGTATCCTGGGGGTGGGGGAAACTCTGGATCTTCCCAGGTGATGAGATAAAAAACAGAGAGGGTTAAGAATATGATCCCAGTAAGTGTGTTACCTGTCCCAGATGGGATAATGCAGAGGAATCCATAGCAAAGGAATACCCATGTTATCTTAGAGCTTTTGTAAGTAATGGTTATGTGAGTGAGCATAGCCAGAGAAAGGTTTTTGGGAGTCATAGGGGTCCCAGTGGCCTCGAGGATGTTTTCAGCCTGTGTGGTGAACTTCTTTAAGTCAACTCAGGTTGGTCCAGGAGATTGTATTGTCATGGTCAAGGGCTCCATCCTTCTCTTCCTGTGAAGTACCAGAGGGGTGGCTGGACTATCAATTGTTGGATTCCTGAAACTGGATTTGTTCATTTTGTTACAAAATCTGGTCTAGATGACCCAGTGGAAGAACCAACCAGCACTTGTAGATCTTGGAAGACAGGAGATTTATTTTACACCAGTGGTCTCAGAGGAGATGATTCTCCAGTGGTCTGAGTCCAGAGCATTAGCAGAGGAAACAACTTATAGTCTGTTACTTACACATTCCTCATTAATGAGTGCAACAAGCAGGGTGGGAAGAGGAACCCTGAAGGGGGAGTCTTTGATCAGGGACACAAATTTCCATATCAGTCCTGTCAGCCATCTAATAACAGATTTTTTCCCTATCACTTTGAGGTGCCAAATCATGATATGGAAGGATGGCTTTTGCTGGAATCCAAAGCAATCCTGTTGGATATAAAACAGAGGCATATCCCCTTTACCACGTTAGTATTTCTACTGGGCCCTGCCACTGAAGGCCCTGGAGCTGGTGCTTATGTAGCACAAAAGGTTTAGGCCTGCTCTGCGTGGGAATGAAATACTATTTGGTGGCTGTTGAAACTGAAGCGTTATAGTTTTTAAACATTAAGGGTAAATAAAGCTTTGTGTACTTGCTCTTGTAGGGATGATCTTTTGTCTTGATTTCTCCTTTGTTTTTGGTTTTATTTTTTATTTTTTGATACAGAGAGAGACAGAGCATGAGACGGGGAGGGGCAGAGAGAGAAGGAGGCACAGAACCGGAAGCAGGCTCCAGGCTCTGAGCTGTCAGCACAGAGCCCGATGCGGGGCTCGAACCCACGAACGTGAGATCTGACCTGAGCCGAAGTCGGAAGCTTAACTGACTGAGCCACCCAGGTGCCCCATTTTTTTTGTTTTAAAAGTTGTGTTTTATGTAAACCATGCACTCTTTCTACTATAACTTGGCCTATAAGATTGTAGGAATTTACAGTTTTGTGTTTAATGTTCCAATTGTGAAAAAGTCTTAAGGGTCTTGGAGATATATATGAGCCCACCATCAGTTTTAATGTGTTGAAGGAGTCCCATATCAGCAAAGGCTGAGAGAAGGTGTTTCTTAACATATTTAACAGCGTTACTGGTTTGGGCAGTAGCATGGAAAAGGCCAGAATAAGTCTCAATAGTTACATGGAGGAATTTTAGTTTTCCAAAGGGTTCATGGTGGATGACATCCATTTGCCAAATTTCATTATTGTGTAATCCTCCAGGGTTTATTCCCTCGAGTGGGATATTTGAAAATATCTTTGGCAATCAGGACAGGCCCTGACTACTTATTGAGCCTGTTGATAAGAAACATGAAAGGAATGGGCCAGGGTTCTAGCTCCTTGATGAAAGAATTCATGTGATGCAATAGCCATAGAAAGAGCATCAAGGTGCATCACTGATCTATCAGCATGACCACTTACCTTAGTAAGGAGACCAGGAAGACCAAAATGAGATCTACTATAGAACATAGACTTGATCAGTTCTTAATTGCATTCATTTTTGTAAATGTCTCAACATTTCAAAGAGTGGTTTATAGCCTCTATCATGGGTGAGGACAGTTTCTATAACCTGTACACAGTTCCTATGATGTTAAGAGGAATCAGCTCTTATATTTAGGGGCTGGTGGGGAGAATGATGAAAGCTACAATTGTAGCATCTAGTTTAGCTCATTGAGTAGAGATGTTTAAGGGTAAGGAAGTGTTTTCAGATACCAATTTCTCACCAGGTGACTGAGGCTTTGCCTGAGTTTCCTGAGCCATCCTAAAACAGGATTATAGCATCAGGAATAGGAGTTGCAGAAAGGATATAAGTGGAGGCAAGAGAGAGGAGTCAAAAGCTCTATAGTATTTTGTCATGAGGTATGGAAAAACTGGTATCTTCAAGAAAATCAACCAAAGCAATTTGGAGGGTCTCTGGTTAGCCTAGAAATCAGTTTTAGTCAAGGTTATCCCTTCCTTTTAGCATCTGAAAACTGTGGTGACCTTGTTATAAAAAAGCCACCATTGCTCAAATTGAGTACATAATTTTTTCTTGGGGGAAGGAGTGATGAAAAATCCATTCAATGACCCCAATGTGAGGGAGGAGCTGACATAATAACCCTGTGGGGTTATGAGGAGTATTTAAAATAATGAAATGTAAAGGCTCCCTGGAAGTCATTCTCTCCATTTGTGGAGAGGTGAGCCATTTTTCAATTTTAGCTCCAGCGAGTTGGGAGAATGTGTGAAGGGAGGAGAGGCTGATGTAGCCATTTAATGTGCTAAAAAGATGTTGTAATTGATAAGTAGGGATTCCCACAGAAGGGTGGAGCCAGTTGATATCACCTAGGAGATTTTGGAGATCCTTAAGAATCATATTATCAGCAATTGAAAGTGATACCCTCTGAGGCAGAATGTTTCTCTGCATAATAAGGAAACCTAGATATTTCCATGGTTTTGTCTTTTGTACCTTCTCTGGGGCCATTTGTAGTCCTACTTGAGTGTTTAAGTAAGTGTAGATATATCTTTGACAAAACAATAGGATCCACTCTGGTAAGCGGTATGGGTGAGCTCAACATTCTTTTATAATCTAAGTGCTTCATCCCGGAAGGAAAACATTTCTGCTATTTTCAACCAGCATCTACTGTTTCTGGCATATCTTGTTTTTGTCTTGGTTGAGCAGCTACTGTGTTCAGCATGTGCTGCGTTCAGCACACACTGCTCTTGCCTTACTTTGTCTTCTGTCCTCTGTATCCCCACACATGTTCCCCTCTCTTTATAAATACAACTCGAGAATTTTGCCTCGATCAGCAGAATTTAAGATGTTTAGCCATCCTGTCCACATCCTAACTAGAAACAAAGGGGAAAAATGGAAGTGGGGCTTATCTCTTACAGTCTTAGGGAGGGAAAACTTAGTTGAAAATCTCAAATAGAATCCAATCTTGGAAGTTGTTAAACTACAGCCTATATTAAATTCACAATCTGTTTAGGTCATTATGTGAACAAGTGAGCATATATTGAGAATCCTAAGAAATAAAAAAGGTACTTTTTGATATATTCAGCTGACTCTCAGTAATGATATTCGGATGACTCTCAGCAATGTGAATTCTAAATGCCACTGAATCTGTCTTGGAAGCAGAAAAACAAAAACAAAACAAAAAAATCTTCTCTATTCTGAATAATTCTATTCTATTCTTTATTCCTTGTAAGGCATAATTCTATTCTATTCTCTATTCCTTGTAAGGAAACTCGTTTGAGGTAATTACCTTACAGGAGAGTGTCCATCTTTTTATGCCTAATCTCTACCACCATTTTTTTTTATCTTCAAATTAGTGTCAACAGTCAACCTATGCATCAACAGATATTAAATTTGAACTATGGTAAGATTTGTATACCAAAATATTTATAAGATTTTTATGATTAATGTGATAGAAACACTAGAAGTTTGTGTGGAAATGAACCAAGGAGGGAAAAACGTATGATTTTCACTTGGACTGAATTGACTGATAAAGCATATTTGGTCATCTACTTAGATTTCATGTGCTAGATAATTTAACAAAATGGAGGTCTTACTTTTTAGTCAGCTGGATGATTGAAACTTGCATTTAGTTGCAGCCCATGTGCATTTAAGCTAAGATGCAAAACAGTCTTTAATAAATGTAAATATTATACAGTGTTAAAGATAGAAAAAATGAAGAGATTTAAAGTGCTCTACTCAATCATCAAGTCTTAAATTATGTCTAACTGAGAGGGCTCAGAGAATATGTACTGTCACAGAATATGCATTGGTGAGGGGTATCAGTCTTTTTGAAATGTACCACAGGAATTGTCCTCTACAGGGTAAGATTAAGATAGTAAAGCTGCTGTTGAAATGGACTCCTTAATTTGAATGAAGATGACAGAATCCCAGAACATCAGAGAGAAAGTGTTGGCAATTAATTGCCAGAAAGAAGAGGAAGGTGATGACCACAATGGACATCTAGGTATGAATGGCATTCAGAATGATTAGCAAACAGAGATCTTTGGTGTGGCTAAAAAATTTCTAGGGCTTATGTATAAAAAATGTCTGCTTAACCTGGATTCCCTAAGACTCAATACTGAAAAAATCTTAGGTGCTATTTCTTCATATCAGAGAACGCAATCCTAGAGGAACATAAATGAGGGAAAAAAAACCCACAAGGATGCCCATTTTGCCACTTCTAATCAGTGTTCAGTATTTTTCTAGACACTCTATCAGTACAATAATTAAAACAAAGAAATAAATACTGTAAAAATCATAAAAGGGATTAACTTATCTGGCATTATTTACACTAACAAGTATGTAAAATAAAAGTGATCCTTTTTGAAAACTTAATTGTTCTCTAATTATGTAAATAAAGTGGTTTCAAAAAAAAAGTGATCCAAAGCCTAAGAACCAGGATACCCAAATGTTTAGAGGTTGAGGAGTTTGGGAGAAATGAGAAAAGGTGTTGGAGAAGGAATGGACAATAAGGTAGCCGGGAAAACCAGGAGAGTATGCCATACCAAGATAAATAAGGCATAAGTTCAAAGAGAAGCAAGACCAGATATCAAATGCTGTTGAACTATAAACTATATGCCTTATTTATCTTGGTATGGTAATTGTATAAAAATGGAGGTACAAAAGCTATAAAAATACTTTTTTTTCCTGGAGTAATGGAGCAAAAATCTAAATGGAAAGGGTTGAAAAAAGAATGAATGGAAAACAATAAAAACAGGGAGAATTAAGGTCAGTATTCCAGGATTTTCTCCTGGAAAAATCCTGTATCAGATGAGACAGCATATCCAAGCTCTGACTATCTCAGACAATGGAGATGTGTGATTCAGCCTAGGTAGAATACACAACTCTTTCAATGAGTTTTACTATTAAAAAGAGAGAGAAAAAGAGAAGAGAGGAGGGGAGAGGAGAGAAGAGGAGAATAGAAGGGAAGAGAAAAGAAAAAAGAAAAGAAAAGAAAGAAGAAAAGAAAGGAAAAGTAAAGCAAAGCAAAACAAGGCAAAGCAAAGCAAAGCAAAACAACGCAAAGCAAAGCAAAGAAAAGGAGAAAGAAAAGAAAACAAAAGGAAAGAAAAGAAAAGAAAAGAAAAGGAAAGGAAAGGAAAGGAAAGGAAAGGAAAGGAAAGGAAAGGAAAGAGACAAGGTAGCAACAAGAGGGAATGATATGGTCCAGAAAACTTTGTTTTGTTTTGTTATTTGTTTTCAAATGGCTGGTATAAACTTGTACTTACACCAGCCATTTGAAAATGTTTGTACATGTTTGTTTGCTGAAGAAGATGAACCTGTATCAGGGAAGAAGTATAGATACATGGCAACGAGGCAGAATTGTTAAGAGCATTTGCAGGAGAATTCAAGGAAGGTGAGATCTAGTGGACAAAAGAATATTTACTGAATAAGGTAGAGAAGCATTAATAATCTACCCATAATAATAAAAGAGAAGGTAGAATGTTCGACGTAGGAACTGGTTGAAAAGATGTGGTGGAGACCTGGAGAGGTTCCCAGTTAAACATGACTTAAAGTTATCATCCAGGGGCACCTGGGTGGCTCAGTCGGTTGAACCTCAGACTTTGGTTCATCAAGATCAGGTCATGTTCTCGCAGTTTTTGAGTCTGAGGCCCTTGTTGGGTTGTGCTGATAGCGCAGAGCGTGGAACCAACTTCAGACTCTGTGTCTCCCTCCCTCTCTGCCTTTCCTCTCCTCACATTCTGTCTGTCTGTCTCTCAAAAATAAATAAAAACATTTAAAAAATTTAAAGTCATCATCCAAAAATAAAAATAGTAGGGGTGTGGGGTGGATCATTCAGTGTCTGACTTTTGATTTTGGTTCAGGTCTTGATCTCACTATCATGAGTTTGAGCCCTGGATGGGGGTTTGCATGGAGTGTGGAGCCTGCTTTGGATTCTTTCCCTGTCTCTCTGTCTCTCTCCTGCACTCACTCTCTCTCTCTCCCTCTTAAAATAAATAAACACTTAAAAATAAATAAATAAGTAAATAAATAAATAAATAAATAAAACTAGTGGGTACAATAAAGCTTTGTATCACTGTGAAATAAATGTTTAATGAAGTCAATAAAGTTTTAATTAATAAGATGGGAAATGTAATCAATCATTAAAAATTAAAGTCTGGTTCACATTATAAAACAAACAACATTTTCTATTATTTGAAGAAAAAAGAAAATATAGTAATACTAGAAATAACATTGTAATATAGCATACTTTTATGGAAAATAATATATTAATATCTTTCCTAAAGAGAACATGTTTACATTTTTTGCTTATTTATTTATTTTGAGAGAGAGAGAGCGAGAGAGAGAGCGAGCGTGAGCAGCAGAGAGGCAAGGAGAGAGCGAGAGAGAATCCATGCAGGCTCTGCTGACAGCTTGAAGCCCCACACAGGGCTGGATCCCACAAACTGTGAGATCATCACCTGAAATGAAATCAAGAGTCACATGCTTGACGGACTGAGTCACCCAGAAGCCCCATAAGGAGAGTTTTTTTTAAGTATAAGGAAAATGAAAATGCTGCTATAAATATATGCACATTACATAAATGATATTATTGAGAAAATTTCGAAGGAATACTTAATATATTATGCAGTCAGTTGTGAACAAAAACATTTAAAAATTAAATAGAATATTTGCATGTTTAATCAGCAATACTCTTTTAATGAATTTCTTTGATCAGATTATACACACCCCCCCACACCCATACAACTCACAAATTACTGGTAGGCAATTAAACTTAGGAAGAAAGTTCAGGTAATTTAGCAAGAACATTCATAACTTTTGATCCAATAAATGTAACTCTATTATTTTGAATCTGATGAAGAAATCTGAAATGCACACAACCACTTCTAATCTTTAAGGAAATTATTTATAGCACTCTTTACAATTGTGAAAAAGAGAATAATAAACGCTTAACTATAGAAAATATGTTAAACAACTATTTATCAATATATTAGAATATTCTAAAGTTTCTTTAAGTTTATTTATTTATTTTGTGAGAGAGAGAAAGAGCCTGAGCATAAATGGGGAAAGGGCCTAAGAGAGACTGCTAAGCAGGCTAAACACGGTCAGCACAGAGCCCAACACCACGGCCTGAACTCATGAACCATGAGATGATGACCTGAGTGGAGGTCAAGAGTCGGATGCTTAACAAAGTGAGCCACCCAGGCACCCTAGAATGTTTTACAGTTTTAGAATATTTAATGAGATGGGAAAATGCTCCCAGAGTGTTATAGACTGATTTGTTACCCCTAAAACATATATGCTAAAGTCCTAACTTCAGTATACTTAGGAATGTGACTGTATTTGGATGGCCTTTAGAGAGGTAATTAAGGTTAAATGATATAATATGGGTGGGCCCTAATCTAATATGATTGATGTCATGAATAAAAACAAAACAGGGAGGGATGCTAGAGATACATGCACACAGAGGAAAAGCCATATGAGAACCCAGTGAGAAGATGGCCGTCTGCAAGCCAAGGAGAGTGGCCTTGGAAGAGATCAAATCTTCCAGTGCCTCCATCTGAAACTTCTAGCCTCCAGAACTATGAGAAAATAAATCTCTACTGATTGAGAGTCTGTTATATTATGTTATGGAAGCCCAGCAAACTAATATACAGTCCATTGTTAAACTTGAAAAATGTTAATTATATCAATAGTATAATTATAAATTTTAAAATACATTATTATTTCTTTCTAAGTATTTATCTGATATCTAGATTGATGTATAGATCAATGAAGGGAAAGGAAGAAGGAAGAAAAGAAGGAAGGAAGGGAGAAAGGAAGGAAAGCAGGAAAGGAAGAAGGGAGGAAGGAAGGACAGGTAGATTTATAAAATATTTATCAATAGGAATTAGAGATGGATTATAAATTGTTTTTTCTTCTTTATCCTAAGACATAACATATATGCAATAGCAATGTTTATACATAATATATAAAATCACTTTTAAGACAAAATATATACTTTCTTATAATTCATTTTAAGTTTTAGTAATGCCAATCTACACATCATCACCATTTTTGTTTTGTTGTTGTTGTTGTTGTTGTTGTTGTTGTTTTAAGTGTCATACACCTACGGATAAATTACCATAATTGTGAAAGATACAAAGAAATGTTTCAGTTAAAACAGTCTAGATGATACCAGGGGAACACTAAAACATTTACAATTCCTTAATATATAGCAGATGAGAAAGGTATCAAAATGTGATATCTAAATATGCCTTCTTACATTTTGGTTGAGGTAAAATATTCTAATTGGAAATATTCATACTCCATTTCAAATGCCTCACTCACCTCAGATTATAATTTCAATTAGCTCTGAAATATTTACCTAAGAAAATATAAAGAAATATTTACCTAAGAAAGTGTATGCAATGCATTATTGTATACTTTTCATATTTTGGTCATCAGTACAGGTGAGCAATCTCTCTGTGTACACTTGGTTGCTGAATATTGGTGTGCTCCCACTTAAACACAGTGAAAATGAGTAAACTACAAAGCATTTCTAGGTTGTGTGTCTTTAGCAACCTGCATTCTATCATTTATACTTGTGTTCAAGCAAGCGGCTTTGACATGTAATAGTAGGTACATATAACCGCACTGAAACTGCCACCTAACATCAAAACAAAAAGATTGCCATTTTAGAAGATAAAATTCAGGTTTGGGATGGTCCGAGATTCCTTCAAGGAAAAGGTCAAGGCAAAAGTCAAGGAAACAGTGAAGATCAGCAAGTTGTCAGATCTAGGTGAGTCTTAGTATGTTATAAATGAGTCAGCATCACGGTCTGAGTGCAGTCCAGGAATTGAATCAGGTTTAAGACACTTTTAGAAAGAGGTCATGATCACAGCATTAGGAATAAAGAGAAGAATTAACACCTGTGGAAAAATATCTGGAATAATCCTTTATGAAAGTGATACTAAGATTCTCATAAGTTTGTGAAAATGCTTTCAAGGTATATGTTTGATGACTATGGTTTTCAATGTGAGAATATAATTAAGAAGACTTTTCAGTGTTCACTGAGATTTGCTTCATTTAAAAAAATGTAAAAGGGGAAAACCTTGATATTTTATTATATTTTGAGGAACTTCTGTTATTACCATGAAATTATTTATTCTATTTTGCATCTGAAATTAATTTGAAAAAAAATGTAAAAATACCTGTTAATACAAGTCAAAATGTACTCAATTTAAGATAAAACAAGCATTTCTCCTGATTATAATAAAGTAAGCTCCCTCACTTAATCTAAAATTCCTTTTGTGGAAGTAGAACCAGCTTCGAGAGTGTAGATTGACAATGTGGCAGCTGACAGTCCCATCCAACTAAAGCATTGTTTTACGATGTGCCTATATTTAGTCATAGTTCTTTGGACACTCATAACCCTTTTTGTGATTTACTGTGGTTATCCCTTACACCACCTGTGCATGATATTAATTAAGAACTGGGGAGACAGTGTTATAAAAATGAAAAATTTTCTTTGTCATCAGGAAAGAAAAAAACACTGGATAAGTTCTTTGTTCATCAAATTTGGTGACACTCCAACTACTTGTCCCAAGGCTAGCGTTTTATATCTTCACAACCTGAAGCAGTAGATCAGCTGAAAGGTAAAACTTACAAGTTCAATAGCCGGCTTAGATATATAATCATACGTTTCTGTCCATTTGAATTAAGTGTGCTTAGAGACATCACTGTGGTTTGTGCATCCTTTCAAGCCCAGGATCAAAATAAATAGCATAGACCTAGCAAGACACAGTGATAGCTGTTAATCTACTAAATAGTCCATTAGTATCTGTCACTTTGGATTAACTGACTGTTTTAATGTTCACCATGTTTTTAAGCACATCGACTTGTAGATGGATTTATAGATGGATTAAATGCTTCTTTAACTCCCAGAAAGTATCCATTTAGACAATTTTATATATTAACAATATTTTTCTCCATATTAAATCCCATAAAATGGCCCTGTCCGTGATAAACATTTAGAATTAAGTAACAGGTTTAAACAGTTCCTACTATTTAAAAAATGAAAAAAAAAATAAAATAGAAAGTCATTTGAAATAAATTTTATCAATCAGTGTTTACTATTTATTAACACTGCTTTTTAAAAAAACACATGCTTCTGAGCATTTAAACATGTTAATCCCCCAAACTGGAACACTGATTATCTGTTCTATGTTGCTTTAAAAAAATTCAAAGTAAAATGAGATCTTTATTTTAAAATTAAACCACAGTTTATAATAAAAAAAAAGTAGTCTTTCTCTTCTCTGCTTCAATTCACTACCCCTAAGGTAACCAGTATTAACAATTTGATGTTTAATTTTCTACTTTTTCTATATATATACAAATGTAAACTATACATATAACACATGTCCAGGGCTTTTCATGTTTATATTTTAACAAAGTGAGATCAAACTATATATAGTGTCATGAAAAATATTTGCAGTTAATGCATTCGACTTATTCATTTTAATAGCTACATAATATTCTGTAACTACTCAATACATTTTCTGTTGATTTACAATCAGATTTGTAACAATGCTGCAAAATAAACCATATATGTGGGTGTGTATGTGTGTGTGTATTCATACATTTGTTTATATCTGTAGGTTATATTAATTAGTTAGCAATTGCATGGTCAAATGAACATACATTTTTAACACTGTCAAATAATTTTCAATGTACTAAAGGCAATTTACATTTCTACCAGAATTGTCTGAGAAACCTTATCTCTTAATGTATACTGCAGTGAGGGAGATATAAAAACACTTTTTCCATGCTCTTTAAAAAGTGGAATTTGTATGGTAGCATGGAATTTATTCAGATTCTAAATTAAGAGAGAATTTAAGAAAATACATATCGGCTCAGGTAAATTTTGCATTTTACGTAGCATTTTGTTACACAAGTTAAGTTTTATCCAAATTGTGAGAATTCTGCATTATGTTAAAATTTAAGAAAAAGGGCAAAAGGAATTTTAATCACTTTCTAATGTGAGTTCTGGAAAAAGGAATAAAAAATTTGGACAACGTTCATCTGAACTGAAATATTGGGACCAAAAGTATTGATCTGTATATTCTCACCATCTGATGATAAATAAATCATAACAAGGTGAAATCGCACTTAAAACAAGTAAGTAAAGAATTACATACATTAGAATGAAAACTCGAATAAAATAACACAGCAGCAGCTTTGTTGATGTCAATTACTTTACTGGGATGATACTTCCTGTGGAGCAGCATTCAAAATTCTTCTTTAAAATGCTAATCAAGAGTTTCTCAATTATAATAGAGCAGTTTGATTATAATTATAGAACTTTGGATAGGAAAATTCAGACAGAGGTCATCAAGATTATAATTGGAAGATAATTGTATTTGACATTGCATTGAAATCAATATGGATAATTATTGTCATTAAAAAGACATTAAAACCCTTAAAATCTTTTAATTTTAAAGGCATAACTCTCAAATTTGAATATTTTGAGCATTTTTCCTAGATGTGAAAAAACTATTTTTCTTTTTAAATTATATACACAGTAGTATAGAAACACATTCACTTATTTCAGGATATTAAAATTATTTCAACAATTTTATGAACATCCAGGTTAATAAAAACCAAGGAGTCACTGGATCCTAAACATTCATTCATTTACTACAACGTAAATGAAATTTAATAGACCTTTGTCTTACTTATACATATGCATACTATATGCTCTTGAATACTAAAATGTTATAATATTTAAACAATTCAGTCTTTCTCTTACCTACATTTGATATCAATATGAAACTCTACTTGTTCTTAGAATGAGCACATCTTTAAAATAACAATTAAAAATAAACTAAAATGACTCTAATAGTTAGGAATAACGCTTCACGGGGTCGAGGGTTGAGCAGAGATCACATTCAGATTCAAACTGAAATAATGAACATACTATAAAAATACAGGGGAGAGGAGGGAAGTCTGTGTCATTCTTTAAAAAATTAGATTGATGTTACTCAGAGGTCAGCATCTTCAGAGGAATTCCTGCTAAAAATGGAGATGGAAACACAATGAAGGAAACACTGAAAAATGAATCATTCTTTTTCATTCTAGGAAAGTGATTCAACATCAGAACTTATGAGTTTAGATTATGATAAAACCTCTCTAAGTCATTTAGAAGGACTGAGAGTTGATCGGAGTATGACCTCTTTGAAAGCTTTTAAACACAGCACTTAGAATAATCTTCAACAAAGTAACAATGTTTTTTTTAAATAGTTTATTGTCAAATTGGTTTCCATACAACACCCAGTGCTCTTCCTCACAAGTGCCCTCCTCTATCACCACCACCTCTTTTCCCCCCCTCCCCCTTCCCCTTCAACCCTCAGTTCATTTTCAGTATTCAATAGTCTCTCAAGTTTTGCATCCTTCTCTCTCTCGCCAACTCTCTTTCCTTCTTCTCCTCCCCCTGGTCCTCCATTAGGTTTCTCCTGTTCTCCTGTTAGACCTATGAGTGCAAACATATGGTTTCTGTCCTTCTCTGCCTGACTTATTTCGCTTAGCAAGACACCCTCAAGGTCCATCCACTTTCAACAAATGGCCATATTTCACTCTTTCTCATTGCCATGTAGTACTCCATTGTGTATATATACCATATCTTCTTGATCCACTCATCAGGTGATGGACAGTTAGGCTTTTTCCATGTTTTGGCTATTGTAGAAAGTGCCGCTATGAACATTGGGGTACATGTGCTCCTATGCATCAGCATTTCTGTATCTCTTGGGTAAATCCCTAGCAGGGCTATTGCTGGGTCATAAGGGAGTTCTATGGATAGTTTTTAGAGGCACCTCCACACTGTTTTGCAGAGCAACTGCATTAGTTTACATTCCCACCAACAGTGTAGGAGGGTGCCCGTCTCTCCACACCCTCGCCAGCATCTATAGTCTCTTGATTTATTCATTTGAGCCACTCTGACTGGCGTGAGGTGGTATCTCAGTGTGGTTTTGATTTGTGTTTCTCTGATGAGGAGTGATGTTGAGCATCATTTCATGTGCCTGTAGGCCATCTGGATGTCCTCTTTGGAGAATTGTCTGTTCATGTCTTCTGCCCATTTCTTCACTGGGTTATTTATTTTGTGGGTATGAAGTTTGGTGAGTTCCTTGTAGATTTTGGATACTAGCCCTTTATCTGATATGTCATTTGCAACTATCTTTCCCCATTCTGTCGGTTGCCTATGAGTTTTCTTGATTGTTTCCTTTGAGTGCAGAGCCTTTTATATTGATGAAGTCCCAAGAATTCAGTTTTGCTTTCATTTCCCTTGCCTTTGGGGATGTGTTGAGTTGGAAATTGCTGTGGTGGAGGTCTAGGAGGTTATTTCCTACTTTCTCCTGGAGGGTTTTGATGGTTTCCTGTCTCACATTCAGGTCCTTCAGTCATTTTGAGTTAATTTTTGTGTATGGTGTAAGAAAGTGGTCTAGCTTCATTCTTCTGCATGTTGCTGTCCAGTTCTCCCAGCACCACCTGCTAAAGAGGCAGTCTTTTCTCCATCGGATACTCTTTCCTGCTTTGTCAAAAATTAATTGGCCGTACATTTGTGGGCCCAGTTCTGGGTTCTCTATTCTATTCCATTGGTCTATGTGTCTGTTTTTGTGCCAATACCATATTGTCTTGATGGTGACAGCTTTGTAAGTAGAGCCAAAGTCTGGGATTGTGATGCCTCCCGTTTTGGTTTTCTTCTTCAATATAGCTTTGGCTATTCGGGGTCTTTTGTGGTTCCATGCGAATTTGAGGATAGTTTGTTCTAGCTTTGAGAAGAATGTTGGTGCAATTTTGATGGGGATTGCATTGAATGTGTAGATTGCTTTGGATAGTAATGACATTTTCACAATGTTTATTTTTTCAATCCATGAACAGGGAATGTTTTTCCATTTCTTGGTGTCTTCTTCAATCTCTTTCATAAGTTTTTGAAAAGATTTACACTCAAAGCTGCAAAAGTCAAGCAAAGATTCCCTAAACACAACTCTCATTTGGTCATCTTGTTCCTAAGTGTGTCAAATCTTTTAAACATGGGAAGTAGAATTGCAAAGAAAGCCGGATAAATCTGCTATTATAACTTGCATGGCTACAATATGGTAAAATAATTATTAGAGTATGTGTCATTCCTGCAGAAACTAGTGTAATTACCTCTTTATTATTCAGGGTCTGGGTTCAGCTTCTGTAAAACACCATCTTAAACTTGACAAAATTTTATGACTCCTTCATTCAAAGCCTAGGGAATTAACGGACAAACATCAGGGTCCTAAATTACTCATATCGTGTGGCTTTTTCATCTTCAACATGTGGCATCCATTTTGTCATCCCTAATAAATGTTTCAACTCCCTCCATCAATTCCAGTAAGAAGAAAGGAACAAGCAAATTAAGACAAGGTACACCTATTCTCTTGAAAGGTAGGACCCAGAAATAGCACCATTTTTTAATTTAATTTAAAATTTTATTTTATTTTAATTTTTGTGGTAAGAGCACTTAACACAAGGTCTACTCTTTTAATTTTTTAAAGTATGCAATAGTTAATACTTATTGTCTATAGATACAAAGTTATACAGTAGATCTTTAGAGCTCATTCATCTTGCTTAATTGAAACTTTATCAATGTGCATATATCACTTTTGTTCCCATTCCATTGCCCAAAATTTGACCCTATGGTCCTAATTAGACATAAAGGAGAGTGAAAATGTTTTGGTGGAGGAGTAGAGGGAGGAAGGGAAGGGTGGTAAGCTCATATTCTTCTTCTATTTTTTTTCTTTCTCTTTTTTTTTTTTTTTTTTT
>PISW01015815.1:0-15234 GCA_004023785.1 Mungos mungo
GGGAGCTATTAAAAAAAACTGTTCATGTTCTTTTCACTCTCCATTTCAATGGGATTTTAATCCATAATGGTGGGACTCAGTCATGAGAATATTTTTCAAGATTTCTTTACGTATATATAATTAGTTTTCAGAGAGATTGAGAATCCCAAGCAGGTTCCATACTGTCAGCATAAAGCCCAGTGCAGGGATCAATTTCCTGAAGCCTGAGAACATTGCTCGAGGCAAATTCATGAGTTGGACCTTTAACTGACGGAGCCATTTAGGTGCCCCCAAGATTTTATTCTTTTTTTTTTAATTTTTTAATGTTTTCATTTATTTTTGATACAGAGAGAGACAGAGCATGAGAGGGGGAGGGGCAGAGAGAGAAAGAGACACAGAACTGGAAGCAGGCTCCAGGCTCTGAGCTGTCAGCACAGAGCCTGACGCAAGGCTTGAACCCATGAACGTGAGATCTGACCTGAGCCGAAGTCGGAGGCTTAACCAACTGAGTCACCCAGGCACCCCTCCAATATTTTATTCTTAAGTCTCTATATCCAATGTGGGGCTCAAACTTACAACCCCAAGATTAAGTGTTGCTCACTCTTCTGATTGAGCCAGCTGGGCACCCCATAGTATAGTATGTTAAATCTTATCAGGTACTCCAAATAGGAAGCCAAGATTAAGGACCAGTAACATACATTCTCTCACACAACCTGCATCAATAGATTTGATCCAAGCCAAGATTTTATGGAAAATAGACCTGCTGGTTAATTGGTTAAGGACTGTGCATATGCCTTTAAAGGGAGTTGTGATTTTGTGTAGGAAGCTTGGGTCATAGCTGACAAACACCGAAGATTCCACAGGTGTAATAAGATTCAATTATGTGGTGATTTAGACATACAGAGCGTCCCCCAATACTCCCTTAATTCCATCAAAGAATAGCCAAAGTAAGAAATGTTTAGATATGACCAATCAAGATGAATGGAAACGATTCTTATGTGACTAAAGAGGCATGCTTGTGAATTCCATATGTTTGGTTTTGCAATCATTTCTGATCAACAGACAGCAATAACAAAAAAAAAATATGTACAGTGTTAAGACAAGGCTGTTCTGTTGAGGAGCCTCTGCAAGGCCTTCTTGATGTCCCTGTTCCTCAGGCTGTAGATGAAGGGATTCAGCATGGGAGCAACCACAGTATACATCACGGAGGCCACTGCACTCTTCCTAGGAGAATGTGAGACAGTCGAACTGAGGTACACCCCAAGACTTGTTCCATAAAATAAGCAAACAACAGACAGGTGAGAGCCACAGGTGGAGAAGGCTTTGTATTTCCCATCTGTTGATGGAAGTCTCAGAATGGAGGAAACAATTCTAATATAAGAGCAAAGGATCCCCGAGAGTGGAATACCACCAAATATGGCCCCAATAAAATACATGAATATCTTACTGGTGGAGGTGTCATTACAGGAAAGCTTCAGGAGTTGAGGAGGGTCACAGAAGAAATGGGGAATTTCCACATGTGTGCAGAAGGTAAGTTGTAACACGATGAGGCAGTGCAGCTGAGAGTCCAGAAGGCTGATCAAAAAAGACACCAGAATCAGGAGAAGACAGAGGCGGGGGTTCATGATGACCGGGTAGTGCAGAGGATAACAGACAGCTACAAAACGATCATAGGCCATCACTGTTGTAAGTATACTGCCCAAACAGCCAAAAAGATTAAAGAAAGACAACTGAATCAGGCAGCCCATGTGGGACATGGCCCTGTTATGAGTCTGGATGTCCCAAATCACCTTTGGAACCGTGGCAGATGTGAATCCGATGTCACTCAGGGACAAGATGGAAAGGAAGAAGTACATGGGGGTGTGGAGGTGGGGGTCAGAGCTGATGGCCAGGATGATCAGTAGATTCCCTAGCATGGTGACCAGATACATGGACAGGAACAGGCTGCACGTTAGAGGCTGCAGTTCGGGATCATCTGAGAACCCCAGGAGGAAGAATTCCAACACATGTGTTAGATTCTGTGGTTCCACAGAGCAGAGACAGCTTCTGGAATATAAGTGAGAGTTTATATAAAGGAAAGAACTATACAGGTATCCATCATTGTCATTGTATTTTGGATTCGTGCAATTCGTAAATAATATATTCTCACTTGAGGAGAATTTAGCACCATTTCTCAGTTGTGACAACACATTCATCCTCGAACGCTTTTCTCATTGTCTTTTTCTTCTTTCACCTGTTTCTATGTGCACCCGCTTTGGAAAGATGGGGCTAAAGAAATTAGAAATTAGAGATTTACTATTTTATTAACACACTAATATATCAGTAGCCTCCTTTAAAGGAAACAAAAGGAATAAGAAATGTCATTCTCCCTTGAAATGATGGTTCTAATAAAAGGACACTAATAAGCAGTCAAAAATACTTACTGCATCTAAATGCAGAGAAATTACAAACATCCTATAATAACTATGTAATAAAGTGTGTGACTTCATTTTTGTGTTGATATTTTACTGCAAACAGTATTTAAGGCTCTAATTCCCCATGTGCCCATCACCTGGGCTAATTGAGAAGAAAGCCTGGGTCCTCCAGTTATAAGTAAGCTTCTTAGGATGGGATGTACAGCATGATAACTAAAGGTAATAATATTGTATTTCATATCTGAAAGCTGTTAAGAGTAGAACTTAAAAAGTTATCATTACAAGAAAAAACTTTTGTGGGTCACCAGGGTGGTTCAGTCGGCTGAGCAGTCAATTCTTGATTTTGGCTCTCAGGTCATGATCCCAAAGTTATGGGATCAAACTCTGCCTCAGGCTCTGTGCTGAGCAGGGAACCTGCTTAAGATTCTGTCTCCCTCCCTCTGCCCCTCTGTGCTCACCTGCTCACTCTCTCTCTCTCTCTCTCTCTCTGAAAAAAAAAATATTTGCAACTATGTATGATGATGGAGGTTAACTAGACCCGTGGTGATCATTTTGCAATATGTATAAGTTTTGAATCATAATGTTGTGTACTTGAACTTAATATACTGTTATATGTCAATTATATCTCAATTCAAAAACAAACAAACAAACAAAGAAATGAGGAAGTAAGCCAAGCAGCCTGGATTCTCCCCCATGTGGAGACAGTGAGCATTCTCACCCCACAAGCACATATGCAGGAACTCTCACTCTAAATTCACACCGTAGCCACAATACAAAACCCAGGCTGGTCACTTTCCTTGAACTCTTGTGCCATTTCAGACCAGTTTCGATTGCCTGTTATGCTCTCCCTAAACAGGGAGATCTTTATGAGGAATAAAACTTTTTATACCCTCTTGGATGACTTGCATTGTCAGCCTTAACATCCAGCCAAATTTTGGATAGGAGTCAATCCAATTTCTTCACAGTGTCCTATTGACGCAGCAACTGGGCCACGAGACAGTGACTGCCACCATACAAGGTCTTTCTTCTCTTGCTCTGGCTTGCTCTCTGGCTCTGCTGCCTGATGGCAAGCATGTCCTCTGGACTGTGCCGCACCGTGCTGCATTTCTTGAGCCCTTCCAATCCTTTCTTATATATCCAAATGACCTACTTTAGAAGTGTCAATAATCACTTGGTTGTTAGAGGCAAGAGTATGTGATTGGGTCTTTTTATTTTAATTCTTTTGATGGAGTTCAAGTGAAGAAGGGACAGAGGGAGGGGGACAGAGGGTCTAAAGCATGCTCTCCATTGACAGGCCAACAGCAGTAACCCTGATGTGGGGCTCGAACTCACCAATCATGAAATCATGACCTGAACCAAATCAGGACAGATAAAGATGCTTAACCAGCTGAGCCATCCAGGTGCCCCAGGATTGGGTCTTTTGTCAATGTGGCCCTAGATCTTGATTTTGGCCCAGGCCTATCCATATGTCTTAGAATGAAGCTATGACAGACACTAGGATTGGGGAAAGACTCTTAACCTGATTGGTTATGTGTTTCAACCCAGCACTGGCCTCTATGGGTGCTCAGGGGTAAGAGTACACCCTTTGCAAGATATCACTCCATTGGGTGGTTGCACATGAAAGTGTCATTGGAGAGGGAGAGAGTTAAGAGACATAGAGAGAGGGAGAGAAATGAAGATGGGGAGAGGAGGAAGAGGGAAGGAGAAGGAGAAGAAAAGCAGTCATTGTGTGTCATGTTGAGGTCTGTACTCCTAAAAGCTGGCTGGAACCTTTCAATACCTCTGCTATTCCTGTTGCTCATGCTTTGTCTCAACAAAGATTCAGGTCCTCAGGGTTATAGGGAGAAACATCTAGAGCTCCCCTGTAGCACAGTAAAGAGGTTAGTGTAGACCCAGGTTAATCATGGGGTATATAAACCATATAAAACAATCATCATTTTGGAAGAGGTCCCTCATCACGAAGATGCTGGCTTGAGGCTCTCTGGAGATAGAAACATAATAATATGAGCAGGGTGGAGAAGACTGCCTTTGAAATATATCCAGTGTAAAAAATAAAGAAAACAAGAAAAAGAAAGAAACTTGCATATGGGGAACCAAACAAAAAATAAAACAGGCATACAATTGGACCCAAGTAAATCTGAAATATACTAAAATAATTAGAAGGAAAAAAATAAAAAGGTGCTAATTGACTTTTACATCTCTTCACATAGATCCTGGTTAACTTCAATAAATGCTGAAATGCACCAATTGGCAAACCTTCATGTTCTCAATCAACATAGGGTTTCAAATTACAGTCATTGCTTGGCATCCACTAAATTTAATTTAAACAAGGTGTCCTCTAGAATCTTAGGGGTTTCATGAACATAAGAACAGTGAACAAACATGTTGGCCTCACCTTCACCATTGAAACTATTGCCTTGCCCTCAAAGATCCCACAGTGGGCATAAACAATCTGACCCAATGAATAGAATATCAAAATTGAATTATGCTTTCAGCATGGTATAGGAAAAACATAACCACTGTTTACCTCCTGCAAGTCTACTTTATTTTACACAGAATACTTCTGAAACTTTTGGTCAGCAAATGTGCAGGGTTTTACCCCCAAACTAAGCAAGTCTCTACAAGAGCTGAATGTCCCACAATTTAACTCAATTCTGACACACTCTGCCTGGAGTGTCAGAACCCATGGGATAAGGGCTCAGGCTCACAACACTGCTCCCACCCATTTCAAACGCCAATTGCAGGTACTAGGTCCTCTTGTTCCGGCCCAATTCTGTCTGATTTGGCTACCGATCAGGGGTTCCCATGGTCCCCTCCTCAGGGTTTGATCAATTTGATTTGTCACTTTGGAGGTGCGCTTGGCGGTAAAGCACTGAATCTCATTCATTAGTCATACAGGACATCCCCAGAAGACATGAAAACAGAGTCAGGAAAGCCTACAGTTTATGGAAGCGATAATGGCTATATTGTCTTCCTGTGCAGTAACAAAGGGTAATCAATATTTTACATATATTCATTTCCTGCTCTCATGTGAGTGAGGCAACAGAAGCTAGAAATGGTGTCAGAGGAGAGCAGATTTCTGAACGAAATTCTGAAATCCCCAACAAGAAAAAGAACATCAACTTCATAGGCCTCTGAAATGAAACTTTCCATATTGCTGCCCTCCCATCTGGCCAGCCCCAGCTTGTCTTGCTGAGGAGGGAACAATTCCCGATGGTCCTTTGTCCTTCCACCACCTTCCTGGGCACTCACTGATCCATTCTATACCTCTGCCTATTCATGACATGGGAGTTTGGATCCATCCTCCTCTCCTGCCTGGTAAGGCTTTGTCCTCAGGCCTGGCAGGAAGACAACTTCAGGCATGAATCTTGTTCTGCAGATGATGACTCTGGGAGGAGAAGGCTCAGTATGAAGCCTAACAGATTTGCCATCCAGAAAAGCTAGAGGCACTGGCTAATTATTTACTCCTGTAGGACCTAAGTGCCCAATGCACAGGGCTTATAATGAGCCAATTGGCCCATGCTATCCCAATCTCTGAGGACTCCCTAATAACAGAAGAAGAAAAAGAAAGAAGTGAATGTGTTTATAAGAGTAGGCCCTTCTTCCTCTCTAGGGAAAGCTCATCTGTCTGTACACTTTGCTTCTGATTTCCAATTTCAAGGATCTTAACTTCAAATAGACTCCTTTTTTTTTTTTCAGTTTAATCGATGACTTTTTGACTTTGACATCTGCAAATCCATGATGTTAATCACGTAATTTAGGGAGTTTTCAGTCTTCTAGAACAAAAATCAGAAGCTATTTCCATCTTTTGAGTTAAAATTTATGTCTCTAAGAGGAACTTCTTATTTCCCATTTTTAGATTTTGTTCCTCTTATTTATTTTTTGTTCCTCTTGTTTAAAGAACAGCCCAAGTTCTAGTTTTTCTCTTTCATTGATGTACATTGCATATTCAATACTATTATTTTTTATATACTTATTTATAGCATGCTACTTCTCTTAAATAAACAACAGTATTTAACGAGACTGTAATCAGTATGTCAGCTAGAGCTACTATCCTCTCAAAGTTTGCCTGGGTGAAGACCTGTTTCCAAGCTCACTCTCATATCTGTTGGAAGTACGGAGTTCCTGTGGGCTGAGGTATTCTTCAGTTCTCTGCCACGTGGGTCTTTCATGGGGAAGCTTACACATGGCAGTTGACTTCCATCGGGATAAGAAGACAGGTGACAAGGAAACAACATACAGGAAGATGAAGGCCAGAGTCTTTTTGACCCTAATTTCAGAAGCGACATCCCATCAGTTTTGACATGCTCTGTTGGTTGGAAGCAAGTCAGTAGGCCCAGGGCACACTTAAGAGGATGAGTCTCCACAATGGCATAAGTATAGGAGGCGAAGGTCATTGGGAACATATTAGAATCTACCCACCATCAGGCTTCACCTTTTATCAGGGCATTGGCGTCTAAACACCACAAGTCTCTGGGGATGTCTCTCTGCCGTCCAACAGAGCCCACAACCCGTAACATGAAAAGACTCTCAACAAAATTCCCCTGCAAAAGATCTGACATGTGGGTAGAAATTGCCTTTGGTTTGGTATTTCTGTTGGTGGGAATGCAAACTGGTGCAGCGCCTCTGGAAACAGTATGGAGCTTCCTCAAAGAAATTAAAAATAGAACTACCCTACGACCAGCAGTTGCACTATGAGGTATTTATCCAAAAGATACAAAAATGCTGATTCAAAGGGGCACATGCACCCCAGTCTATTACAGTGCTTCAACAATAGCCTATCATGGAAAGAGCCCAAATGTCCATTGAATGATGAATGGATAAAGAAGGTGTAGTATATATATACAATGGAATATTACTTGGTGATCAATAAGAATGAAATCTTGCCATCTGCAACAACCTGGATGCAACTAGAGCATATTATACTAAGCAAATTAAGTCAAAGAGAGACAACTATCTTATGGTTTCACTCATGTAGAATTTAAGATATCAAAGAGATGAACATTGGGTAAGGGAATGAAACATAAAATAAGATTTAAAAAAAGACACAGGCAAACCATAAGCTATTCTTAAGTGCAAAGAACAAACTGAAGGTTGCTGGAGAGGTGTGGGGTGGGGGTATAGACTAAATGGGTGATGAGCATTAAGAATACCTGTTGGACTGAGCACTGGGTGTTATATGTAAGTGATGAATCACTAAATTCTACCCCAGAAACCAATACTACACTATATGTTAATAAACTTGAATCTAGATAATTAGTAAAAGAAAAAAAATATATTTGCACCCCTCTGTTTTTTGCAGTATTATTTACAATATTCAAGACATGGAAGTTACCCTAGTATCCATCAACAGAAGAATGGATAAAGAAGATGTGGTGTTTTTATATACAATGGAATACTGTTCAGCCATAAGAAAAACAGTGAAATCTTGCCATTTCCGAAAACATGGATGAACCTATGGGGTTTAAAGTTAAGTGAAATAAGTCAGTCAGGAAAAACAAATACCAGGGCGCCTGGCTGGCTCAGTTGGTTAAGTGTCCAACTTTGGCTCAGGTCATAAGCTCACAGTTTGTGAGTTAAAGCCCCACACTCGGCTCTGTGCTGACAGCTCAGAGCCTGGAGCCTTCTTCTGATTCTGTGCCTCCATCTCTCTCTGCCCCTCCCCTGTTCATACTCTGTCTCTCTCCCTCTCTCAAAAATAAAACATTTTTTAAAAAATACTATGTTACTGCGCCAATATGTGGAATTTAAGAAAACAAATGAACAAGGAAAAAAAGAGATGGGAAAAACAAAAAAAAACAAAACAAAAAAAAAACAAACCCAGTATTTTAAAACAGAGAAAAAACCTGGTATTTGGTAGAGGAGAGGTGGGTGGGAATATTGGTGAAATAGATAATGCAGATTAAGAGTGCACATATCCCGAGCACTGAGTAACCAACAGAATTTTTGAATCATTATACGGTACACCTGAAACTAATATAACACTGTACGTTAATTATTCTTGAATATAAATGATACAAAGGAAGAACAAATGAATGAATGAATACCAAGTTTGACAAACAACCTCCATAAACTGATTGGATAAATGAAAATTTTGTATGGAAAATACACAAGAACTGTGGGGGAAATGTGATTTAAGTGTATAAAAAGAGAATTGCTCAACTTTCTGGGATGCTTGGATCACCAATGATAAAGCACAGTCTCCACAGTTATAAGAGGATTCAGTCATGCAATGCTTATGATATACAAAGAACTTGAGAATTCTTCCTCTGTCCAATTGAAAGCATGAAAAAAAGGAATATTCAAATACTCTCAAGGAGTGGGATTCGATATCACGAGGGATAGTTTCACTTTTCATTTGCTTAGTCCTTTCAACAGAGTCAAACCATTAATCACTCTGTTTTTTTTAAGAAAGAACCTCTTAGCCCCCATGACACTGTAGGTCTCAAATGATCTTTGAAATCTCTGAAGAGTCCTCAAGAGATGAACATCAAAGAATGTTGATTCCTGGTTTTGATTCTTGCAGGAATTAAACGTTCTTTAAGGGATACATTATTATTTCAGTTAACCCAAACACAGAAGCGTGTCTTCTTGGAGAAAATATCTTCAGCTTTGCCCACTGTTGCCTACATAAACACAACATTGTCTGAAATTTTCCTTTTTTTTTTTTTTTTTTTTTTTTTTTTGTTCTCCCAAGGGAACTGAATTGTTTGGGAAAAGTCAGTAGAACAACTTATTTAATGAGCAGCTCTAAGACCTCAGTCTTTGAGATGATAATAACATCCCTGCTGTCCCCTTCCTATAATTCTCTGCTACCAGCATAGGGGAAAACCCAAATGAGCTACCTTGGGACACTGTGCGGAGACGAGAGAGCTTCAGTGATAACCATCACCGAGGGTAGGACCATTGCTTCCCAGTAAGGGCTGATGGAGTATCAGGGAAAGGGACGAGAAAGTAGGCGCTGGCTTTATCTCTAGACCAAAGAGACCAGAGCAGTCCCATGTTTAATTAGTCAACAAAGCTCAAGTTTCTGTAGTGTGAAGATGCTTTACTTGCTACTTAACCCGGTCTTTTCCACCTCTTGCAAAGAATTCTGCCCTCTCTCTTTCAGAATCTAAAGCCTCTTTCCAGTAAGAGTTATTTTCTAGTGAGTTTCCCCTCTTCTCTATTCGTTCCCATAGATATTCGGCTCCTGTTTGATTTCTTCCCCATCATTTATTTCATAAAGGCTCCTTGAAGATCTATTAAGCACAAGATATTGCATACTTAATTCCTCATGTGATTGGATTTTTCGATTGTATTCTCTGTTTTTGCTGGCAGATTCAACTTACTTAGAGCACTTAATAGTTCAGTATAGTTGTGTTTCCCTTTAGTGTCCACAATATATCTACAAGTATTGTCACTATTTCTGACATTTGGTACTCAGGCTAATTTCCTTCTCTTATTAATCTCTTTAAATGATCATGAGAATGTGGACTGCCTTGGCCTTTTCATGAATTTAACACAAATGTTCTAGAGTTTGAATGGAGGGATGCTGTTGGCTACCGTTTTAAATAGCTATTTTTTGGAACTTAATATATTTACTGGAAAATTTTTAAGTATGTTTAGAAAAACTGGGGCATGTGAGTCAACTTTTTATGAAATACAAATGTAAATTACAAAAAAAAAAAAAAGAAATTGTTCTTAGTTTCCTCCTTTAGTGAGAGGCTGTGTCTGGCTGCTAACCACGATAATGACTGCTACATTTTCTCAAATCAACTTTCTGTTGTGATTATGGTTGTAGTTCCTCTTCATTTCTCTATGTTTGTGATGAATTGTTTCTGCAAACATCCTAGCATTATAACATCTTTCCATTTCTAGCAAAGGTATGACTTGCTCATGATGTATTACTCTTTTAAATAGATATGAAGGCATTCTATTTACTTTGCTATTCTGTTGTGTGTCTACATTCAGGTATATGATGAAATTGCATTATTCATTATATTAATAGATTATTTTTTGCATTATTTTGATGCATTTGGACTCAACCTTTATTACACATCTAACATTTGTGTGTGTTGAACAGCTGTTATGTGCAGACACTCTGTACATCCCTGGAAAGACAATGGTGAGCAGAACCAGTCTCAATCTCTGACCCAGTAGAAATATATATCATTGATAACATGATGGCCACATTAAGGAATAGTACAGGATGTTTGCTTCGCATGTACTCCTCACGCACTCTGCCCCTCCTGACCCACACTGTCTGCTCTCCCATCTCACCGTCTTCTCAACTCCTTTCCATTACCAAGCTCACCCAACCCTGGGGAAAGTGCAGATTCTATTATTTCCATCCAAAATGTGTGCCCTTAATTTCCTTTTTAACAATGACTCATCCTTCCTCTTGCAGCTCAGATAGTCCTATTTCAGAGAAGTCTTTCCTATCCATCTCCTGGGGTAACTTGGTCCTCAGTGATGCAGTTTTCCTTTTATTTAATTTTTTAATTAAAAAATATGTTTATTTATTTTTTTTTTGAGAGAGAGACAGAGCACAGTGGGGGAGAGAGAGAGAGAGGGAGACACATAATCTGTTTGGGCTATGATTTCAGTGAGTGAATCACTAGGTTTGGAGGCAATGATAGAGGATGAAGGTCATTCATGCAAAATGGAATCAAAGGTGATGACTAAGATGTGCCAGCTGACTGTTCATTGAAGGCTGCTTTTGCCTCCTTCTCCAGCAAACACCCTGGACCCATGGAAACAGAAAACCAGACAGAAGTATCAGTATTCCTCCTCCGGGGCCTCTCAGATGATCCAGAACTGCAGCCTCTCCTCTTTGGCATGTTTCTATTCATGTATCTGGTCACTGTGCTTGGAAACCTGCTCATCATCCTGGCTGTCAGCTCTGACCCCCATCTCCACACCCCCATGTACTTCTTCCTCTCCAACCTGTCCTTTGTTGACATCTGTTTTATCTCCACCACTGTCCCAAAGATGCTGGTGAACATCCAGGAACGCAGCAAAGACATTTCCTATGTAGAATGCCTCGTTCAAGTGTATTTTTTTTATGGTTTTTGCTGGAATGGATGATTTCCTCCTGACTGTCATGGACTATGACCGGTTTGTGGCCATCTGCTACCCCCTGCACTACACAGTCATCATGAACCCACGATTCAGTGTCCTTCTGGTTCTGAGTTGTTGGCTCACCCTTTTTTGTATCTCCCCAATTCATATGTTACCACTTACACAGCTGACTTTCTGTACAGGTACTGAAATTCCACATTTCTTCTGTGAACTGGCTCAGATTATTAAGGCAGCCTGCTCTGACACCCTCATCAATAACATCTGCTTGTATGTTACCATTGCCCTGCTGTGTGTGGTTCCTCTCGCTGGGATCCTCTACTCATACTCTCAGATTGTCTCCTCCTTAATGTGGATGTCCTCCAGAGAGGGCAAGTATAAAGCATTTTCCACCTGTGGGTCTCACCTCTCTGTGGTCTCCTTGTTCTATGGGACAAGCATGGGAGTCTACCTCACTTCTCCTGTGACCCATTCTTCCCAGGGAAGTTCGATTGCCTCAGTGATGTACACTGTGGTGACCCCCATGTTGAACCCCTTCATCTACAGCTTGAGGAACAAGGATGTGAAGGGGGCCCTGCAAAGGCTCCTCACCAAAGCAACCTCAAGGCCATGATAGTCACTGACCTCAGAGCTAAGTGGACATTGTGGGTTCCAAAGACAAATGTGAAATTAAATCTCTCTCCTTTTCTTATTTAACAGATATATTTGATTTATTCTATTCCCCAAAACCCATGACTTCCCTTTTGTTTTTGTATTAGTCTCTCCTCAACAACTTCCTCTATAAAACTTTTTGATTTCCCTGTATGCCATTGATAAAATTCTATGCTT
Organism: Mungos mungo; assembly: GCA_004023785.1. Taxonomy (NCBI): domain Eukaryota; kingdom Metazoa; phylum Chordata; class Mammalia; order Carnivora; family Herpestidae; genus Mungos; species Mungos mungo. The sequence continues at coordinate 12,282 of PISW01015815.1, forward strand.
GATCAGCTTTCTTGTGGCCATTTTTAAGATTTCTAGCTTTAGAAGGGGAGTGATGGCCATGGAGGAGGGCACTTGTGGGGAAGAGCACTGGGTGTTATATGGAAACCAACTTGATAAGCTATAAAAAATAAATACATGACTAAATATAAAGAAATAAACAAATGTTTAAAAAGTAAAAAAAAAAAAAGATTTCTAAACTTTAGGCTTGAAGTCCTTTATTGCTGTGTTTGTCACCAAAATTATCCTCTAAAACGTTGATGTTGCTCACCTTCTTTTATTTTTAACAGTGAAAATTTTTATATTTAGATTTAGCCAGCTGGACTCAGTTTAGATGATCCCAATTTGGTTACAGCATCCAAAGTATCATACTCAGAAGTCAGTCAAACATGTACTTTCTTTTCTTTATTGGCCCTGATCAGAAAGTTGACCTTGGCCACATCAATATCATAGAGCTTCTTCTCAGCCTGTTTAGTCTGGTACTTGTTGGCCTTGAGATCCACCGTAAACACAAGTGTGTTTTTGTCTTCTATTTTCTTCATGGCTGACTTAGAATAGTAGGGGAACTAGGTCAGCTTGTTTCTCCAGGGGGTGCTGTTTCGAAGATATTTGGGCTGCCTTCAGAAATGCACTATCTTGGGCCTTCGGAATGTAGGTGATGTGTAGATCTTTTTTTGATGACTGTGGTTGCCTTTTAGCACTGCTTTCTTGGTCTTCAAAACCTTTGCTTTGACTTTGGCTCTGGGAAAGGTAGGGCTTCCTTCTATGCCTTCTGTGCCATCTTCATGAAAGAGTCTTCACCTTCTTTTGTTTATGTGCTTCTTTTACCCATAAGAAATAGAATGAAATCCTATGTAGTCATTAAAAAGTGCTTACCTTCTCAGAACTGTGCCTGTTCCTTCACATGTATTGACTTTATGTTATCTTGAAGACATGTGTTTGAGACATTTCCTATCATCCACCCCTCTTCTCAAAAGAGGAGAATGAAATGGAGTTGGACTAGAACATAGCTAGTTGAGATGGAGTTTCTATCCTACTTTGTGTAAGAATAGTGATGTGATTTTCAACTTCAAGATAGGAATCCAGATTTCAATGATTATGTTCATAGTAATAATCCTGCCTTGGAAAACTCTGAAATGTTGCTTCATTCTTTGTGATCTTTCCATCTTTCCTCCTTTTCTTTCTTTCTTTTATTTAATGTATATTTCTCATGTATGCAATTTTAAGAAATATCCTCAAAGATCCTAAAACATGCAATAATGAAGACACGATAATCAGTTATTTTCTGGTGTGGTTTTACTATGATTTCTGGGACTTGCTGGAGGTGCTATCAGGAATGATAATGCACACATGTGGAATATATTCAGAACATAGGTCACCTTTTGGGAATGATATGGATAGAATTCAGTGTTGGGTGAAGGATGGACTAGTAGATGCTGTAAACATTTCTCCCACATTCAGAGACCCTCTCATTGTGTCCCTTGATTGCATGACTGCCAAATGACAGCCCCAGCCAGAACAGACTTTGCCCAGTAGGTGGTGGCAGATGTGACAGGGAATTATGACCACACAAAGACAGCCCTTCATGGAGACCTTGAGATATGGATGTCTTTCACACATTAATTAGCCTGGTTAATTCTGAGGCTTGCATTTTGTACCATTTTCCAGAATGAAACTTTGCTCCTTCCCTGTGGTAACAGACTGAATGTAAACTTAACTCTAGTGTATTTTCTTCCGTGTATCACTTCTCCTCTCTCTCACCCATGTTCCGTGTTCCTTCTTCCTTCCAATGAAGTGTTTACACATAAATCCATGGCTCAGCATCTACTTCTCTGGGAATCTAAGCTAAGACAGGTGGTAAAGCTATAATGTACAAGAGCAGTCATGAAAGGAGTTTAAAACTTTTAGAGAAAAAAAAGGAAACTAATATTGAGAACATATCACTGCAAAATGACTCTACAATTATAATTTTTTAAAGAGAAAAGGCTTATTTGATGTGGCTTCATTTCATTATTATTCCATTAACTTGAATCCAATGTTAATTTATTATCTATCTTCTCTGAATCGAGAGGGGACCAAATGGTTGCAATACAGAGTGGTTACCATAAGAATGTGGAGTGTCATTGATCGTGTTGGAAACGAAGGTAAAAGGTACCCTGAAGAATTCCAAGAAAAACTTTTTTAAAAATGTTTTTATTTATTTTTGAGACAGAGACAGAGCATGAGCGGGGGAGGGGCAGAGAGAGAGAAAGAGACACAGAATCCAAAGTAGGCTACAGGCTCTGAGCTGTCAGCACAGGGCCCGACGCGAGGCTTGAACCCATAAATGTGAGATCATGACCTGAGCCGAAGTCGGAGGCCCAGCCAACTGAGCCACCCAGGTGCCCCAGAAAAACTCTTTTAAATTTTTATTCTTTTAATACCTCTTGAGGCATAATTTACATGTACACAGTGTATTCCATGGTAATATAAATCCAATGATTTTAGCAAATTTGTAGAGTTATGTGATTATGACTGCATTCCACTTTTAGAATATATCTGTTACCTCAGAAAGTTTCCTTGTGCCCATTTCCAGGTACTATTGACTCCTACCTCAATCCTAGGAAATCACATATCACTCTTTGTGTCTATTAATTGATTTTTCTAGGTATCTTCTATAAATGCAATTATACAATATGTAGTCTTTTGTCTTGTTCTTGTAGTCAGTATATGTATTTTCAGAGTCATCCATGTGGAAATAAGTGTCAATGCTTTGTATCTTTTATCTGCAGAATAGTATTCAAATGTGTGGATGCACTAATTTTTTAATCCACACATTTGAACATGTGTCAACATGTGTTTTCATTTGTCTTGGGTAGATACCTAGAATTCCTGGGCCAGATGGTAAGTTTATGTTTAAGATTTTATGCAACTGCCAACTGTTTTTCAAAGTGTACCAATTTACGTTCCCATCAGG
>PISW01015816.1:0-15444 GCA_004023785.1 Mungos mungo
AATGTCACCAACATGGGTGGTGCTGGGGACATGATGACAGCAGTAGCAATTACCTCCAGGAGTGACATCATTGTAGCAACTTGAGACCTTCAGGGGCCCGCAAGCACATTGCCTTGTGAACACACAGGGTGCATCACAGACTTTTCTGACATCGAGGGAGGACTCAGGAGCTCGGGATCCAGTGATTTTGTTGATTAGGGCTGGAGCCAAACACCATGTCATTGTGACCCATGCCCTGCTGATACCCAGCTGAGTGTCCTTGAGGAACTGGGAAAGAGGGCAGCAGAAGCTGAAATAGGAAGTGGTGGTATGTGCTCTCACCTCCCGTCCACCAGGTATTTGTGGCCCACGCCTGTGATTCTGTTAATGAGAGCGAATGGCAGTAGCAGCTGGCCATAAGATTGTTTCTCCCTGGTTTGGAGGCTCAGTGCTCAGGAAGATCCTGAGGGCCTCTGTGTCTTTTACATTTATTGGACATCCAGGAGGGGTGTGTGTGTGTGTGTGTGTGTGTGTGTGTGTGTGTGTGTTTTGTTTGTTTGTTTTTAAGTATACTTCAAGGAAAATTTCCTTTAGCAACAACACAGTGTTGCTCTAATAAATTTGAGAGGAGCTAATAACAAATGATGATTGTAAAATTCGCTTAATATCCACTTATTGCTTCTACGCAAACATTCCTGCATCTTCTTCTGCTCACCTTTTCAGCCCTCCCAAAAAGATCATTGAGAGAAAATAAAGGCCTAAGAACCTAGTTAGCTAGTGGCAAAATGCCCGATTTGATATGTTATAGAGCCACCTTCTGGTACTAAACGCACACTTCATGCACACAGTAAATTTCCTTTCAGTTTCAATTAGCCTAAAAACTGATGCCCATTACCAGCACCACCAGTAAGACCAAGGGGAGCTTATGCAAAGATACGGTTCCTAGGTTGCACCCCAACCCTACTGAATTCAATCCCATGGGGGCAACACCGTTTTTCCTGCCCCTTAAGGAGATCCCAGAGGGATTTTAATGTCCCAAATGCTTTCTTTATATCAAGACTTTGAAATGTCAAACAAATTCTCTTTCAAAAAAAGAATAGGATGAATGGAAAGGTAAGCCATTCTTATCCATGTTGTGTGTAAATGTATGCAGTTAGAGAAGGCGAGTTTGGCAGAAATGCTTGGTCTTGGCTTAACTGGCCAGGAAAACCAACTGCTTTCCTTATTTATCCCACCTCAAGGTTCCTAGCATTTGAGAATGACATCACCTATTATTAGGAGAGCTTATGTGTACTACTGCGTACTCATAAACCCTTGACCTTCAGTCATAGTTAGAATGATTTGTGTACCTTTGTTATTCATTTAGCAAATTTGATCTTAAAAAGGAATGCGTTCTTTCTAATGACCTGACTCTGTATTTGGGGTTGCCGACATCAGTTGGAAATTGCATGATGACACATTATGTATGGAGTAAGTATCAGAGGACTTAAGAGAAGATATATCATTGTCCCCCAACTTTAATATTAAAATTACAGGTTTGAGGAGCACCTGGGTGGCTCAGTGGATTCAGCGTCTGACTCTTGATTTTGGCTCAAGTCGTGATCTCATGTGTTGTGAGACTGAGCCCCATGTCGGGCTCTGTGCTGACAGAGCGGAGTCTGCTTGGGATTCTCTCTCTCCCTGTCTGTCTCTCTCTCTGTCCCTCCTCGCTTCTCAAGATAAATAAAAAACATCAAAGAAAATAAAATTACAAGTTTGAGAAATTGACTTTGACCAACAATAATTTTTTGAAAACAAGGTGTATAAATTTTAGTACAAATACAAATAATGAGTAGTGTTTTTCCCTTATCTACTCTCTCTCAATAGTAGGTTATAGTCAAAAGACATTTTAGTATGTTTCTTGGCTGTTTGATGATTCGGTTTTGAACGATTCTGATTTGCTTAATTTTCTGCAGGTAACTCTCCAACTCGGGCACACATCTTGCCTCATGGAAGAAGTTGTAGTTTGTCTTAACAATCGATCGGTGCCCACAGCTTCTGCTTCCTTTCAGTAGCATAAGTGAAAAGAAAGTAAAGTTTATCCCACACATCTTTCTGTTTCAGCTAAGTATAAAAATGAATGTTCTAGCAGTCAGAGTTAGGCAACAGAATGAAATAAGGGAAGATATGAGTCCCTCCAACTGGAAACATTCAAGCCGAGTTTGGCGACAAGAAGGCAGTACTGTGGTAGAAGGGATTGAAGCATTTGATAGATTAGACTAGATGAGTTTTATGGTTTCTTTACCCAGATTCTGTCTCTCTCCCCTCCCCCCGCCTTCCGGCTGTAAAAAGCTTTTACCTTTTCAGAGTTAAGCCTTTCCTTTTTCTCTTCTCTATTATCTTTCCTCACTTAACTCTTTGACTTCTTTGCTAGAACTTGCTCTAATGGAACATTTTATATATAAATACACACCTGATATCCTAAAATCATGCTAGTACCCCCCAAATATTTAGACTGTGCTCTTGGGAGATTTTTTAAATTTTTATTTATTTGTTTTGAGAGAGAGAGAGAGTGGGACTGCAGCAGAGAGAGAGGGAGAGAGAGAATCCCAAGCAGGCTCCTCAGTGTCAGCACAAAGCCCGATGCGGGGCTCACACCCACAAACTGTGAGATCATGACCTGAGCCCAAATCATACACTTAATGGACTCAACCACCCAGGCGCCCCTTGGGAGTTTTCTAATAGAGATTTTATATTGGTCACACACGCTTACCTGTGGGACAGCTCAAAATGTTCTCTAGTCTCTCCTCACATTTAGTCCCCAGGATGAGGGGTTGAGGGCTTACATACAGGACCCCATTATCTCAGACATGTGGCGAGCTAAGGACTGAGAGAGTCCAGTGTGTCTTCTTTCCTTCTCCTCAGCTGTGGCCAGGGCTGTCTGGGCCTCGCCTGCCTCAGAGGCAGGCTGGAGTGGAGGTGGGTAGGTAGGTGAGACAGGAGCCAGGACGGTGGTGGTTAGGTCTCCTCATGGAGATGGATTAACTGGAAGATGATGAAGTTGAAGCCCCTTCCTGTTCCTGCTCTAAATACTCACTTTTGGAAAAAAAAAAAAAAGAAGAAGAAAGAAAGAAAAAGAAAAGAAGAGAAAAGAAAAAGAAGCCAGCCTCAGAAAACACTTACTAAAAGTTCTCAGAATGAGGAGAATGAATGACCTGGATGGGAGTCACCTTTCTGAGCTTCCAGCAGCTTCGCAGTGATAGGACTGGTGTGTGTGCAGTCCTAGGGCAGAACTTCTCAACCTTTCCAAGTATGAAGAAGAGTAAATGCACACAGTTCATAGCCGCATTTGGCAAGCACTGAGCACAGATCACGATCTTTCAAGTTGCATGGTTTGTTTATTACGGAGCCATTCAATTTTTTTTATATCTATACATATATGTATACAACTTGAATAAAGTTGATGTTCTAGATGTGCTGTTTATCATGTGGTTTTGAGCCCCTCTTGGCACACATCCATATTGCTGGGCATACATGTCTCCTACAATGAAAACTTCAGCTCTGAGAGCAAGGCCCCAAGAATCTAGTTATACACAGTAAAGCCCTCTCAGTTCCTTCCCCAACCTGGTTTGGCAAATTACAAGGTTATGGGTGGCTTTGAGGCCAAAGCTTGAAATAGCACCCATTTTCCAAACCTTAGGCAAAGTGGGGTAACAGCGGATTGAAAACCAAAGATATGGGCCAAATTTTTATTGCCATCAGAGAGATGAATACCTTCTTAAGGAGAGTAGGGGATCAAAAATTTCCTTTCTAAGGCTGAACTCTGCTCTTGACCTATTAGGTAAGACTTTACCTGTAGAACTCCCATGGCTCTCCTTTGACCCGTTGAGATCTGTTCTTGCTCTCAGAGTTTCAGACCATGGTTCTTCACCTGGCTAACTGGTGTTCTTTTTTTATTTTCCCAGATTTATTGAGATATAATTGACGCATAGCACTGCGTATGTTAAAGGTATATGATGTAATGGTTTTTAACATGTATGTATGGGGAAATGGTTACCACGATAAGGTTAACTAACATTCCTTTCGCCTTGCATAGGTACATTTTTGGTGTTGCTAATGTAAGAACTTTTAAGATCTATTCTTGGGGCGCCTGGGTGGATCAGTCGGTTAAGCCTCTGACTTCAGCTCAGGTCAGATCTGACATTCGTGGGTTCGAGCCACGTGTCAGGCTCTGTGCTGACAGCTAGCTCAGAGCCTGGAGCCTGCTTCCGGTTCTGTGTCTCCTTCTCTCTCTGCGCCTTCCCCTCTCATGCTCTGTCTCTCTCTGTAACAAAAAGAAATAAAAACATTTAAAAAATCTATTCTTTCAGCAACTCGTAAGCATATAATACAGTATTGTTAACTATGGTCACCATGCTATGTTTTAGGTCCCCAGAACTTAGTACAAACAGGAAGTTTGTACCGACCAACATCTTCCCATTTCCCATTCCCCCTCATGGTATTCATGTTTACTTACTTCAGTCTTCACTGATACCCAGGATCTGGCATTTCCTCCGAACCTGTGGATACATGCCTGATTCTACCAATCTGAGTGAAACTTGGAAACTGACCCAGAGGCCTGTTCAATCTAAGGCATCTGCCAAAAAATCAGATTTAGGCCCTGGTCTAACTGACTTGCCACAAGAAAATTCTGAAGAACATAGGGGCACCTGGGTGGCTCAGCTGGGTAAGTGACCAACTTCAGCTCAGGTCATGATCTCACAGTTCATGGATTCAAGCCCCATGTCGGGCTCTGTGCTGACAGCTCAGAGCCTGGAGCCTGCTTCTAATTCTGTGTCTCCCTCCCTCTCTAACCCTCTCCCGCTCACGCTCTCTGTCTCTTTTTCTCTCTCAAATAAATAAACATTAAAAAAATTAAAAAGAAAAAAAAGAAAATTCTGAAGAACATAGATGTCAAATGGACGTATTCATCTGTGACACAGTAAGTAGAAAAAAAAATCACAGCTCACCATGTTGAGTGAGAGACTATCACCTGTTTTAGCTAGATTCTCTGTTCCACAGGGCATTTTTCTCTCTTCTATTCACTAATTTGGTGTCCCTTTCATTCCACACAGTACTTGAGTGCTAATTTGTCCCTGGCCTTTCCTTCACTCTGAGGGTGCTGAGATGTACAAAACAACTCAACACTCCTGAGAACATTCAAGTCCAACAGAGGAGTTCATGGCTGGCATTTCCTTAACTGAAAATTTTCATTTATTTATTTAAAAAATTTTTAAAGTTTATTTATTTAGTTTGAGAGACAGAGAGAGTGAGTAGGAGAGATGGAGAGAGGGGAAGAAAGAATCCAAACTAGGCTCTGTGCTGTCAGCATGAAGTCCAATGCAGGGCTCGAACTCATGAACCATGAGATAGTGACCTGAGCCAAAACCAAGAGTCAGATACTTAACCGACTGACCCACCCAGGTGCCCCCTAAAATTTTTTATTACACATTAAACTAAATATCACCTGCGAAAAGGGAAAGTTTGACTTCTTCTTTGCCGATTCTGATGCCTTTTATTTCCTTTTGTTGTCTGATTGCTGATGCTAGGACTTCCAACACTATGTTAAACAACAATGGTGAGACTGGACATCCCTGTCGTGTCCCTGATCTCAGGGGGAAAGCTCTCAGTTTTCCCCCATTGAGGATAACATTGGCTGTGGGCTTTTCGTAAATGGCTTTTATGATGTTTAAGGAAGTTCCTTCTATCCCAACTTTCTCGAGGGTTTTTATTAAGAAGAGATGTTGTATTTTGTCAAATGCTTTTTCAGCACCTATCGACAGGATCATATGATTTTTTTCTTTTGTTTTGTTGATGTGGTGTATCACATTAATGGATTTGTGAATGTTGAACCAGTCTTGTAACCCAGGAATAAATCCCACTTGATCATAATGGATAATACTTTTTATATGCTGTTGCATTCAATTTGGTAGATTCTTGTTGAGTATTTTTGCATCTGTATTCATTAAGGATATTTGCCTGTAGTTCTCTTTTTTTGTCGGGTCTCTGCCTGGCTTAGGAATCAGTGTGATATGTGCCTTGTAGAATTGGTCTGGTAGTCTTCCTTCCATTTCTATTTTTTGGAATAGCTTGAGAAGGATCGGCATTAACTCTGCTTTAAACGTCTGGTAGAATTCCCCTGGGAATCTGTCTGTCCCTGGGCTTTTATTCGTTGGGAGTATTTGATAACTGATTTGATTTCTTCACTGGTTATGGGTCTGTTCAGATTTTGTATGTCTTCCCGTTTGAATTTTGGTAGTGCATGTCTGTTTAGAAATTTGTCCATTTCTTCTAGATTGCCCAGTTTGTTGGCATATAATTTTTCGTAGTAACCTCTGATGATTGCTTGTATTTCTGAGGGATCCGTTGTAATAGATCCATTTTTCTTCATGATTTTGAAGACATGGTACTCTATATGGAAAACTCGATCGACTCCACAAGAAGCCTTCTAGAACTGATCAATGAATTCAATAATGTTGCAGGGTACAAAGTCAATGGACAGAAATCAGTTGCATTCTTATACACCAAAAACAAAGAAACAGAAAGAGAAAGCAAGAAACAGATCCCATTCACAATTGCATGAAAAACCATAAAATATCTAGGAATAAACCTAACCAAAGATGTAAAAGACCTGCATGCTGAAAACTATAGAAGACTTATGAAGGAAATTGAAGAAGACACAAAGAAATGGAGAAACATTCTGTGCTCATGGATTGGAAGAATAAACATTGTGAAAATGTCATTATTACCCAAAGCAATTTACACATTCAATGCAATCCCCATCAAAGTTGCACCAGCATTCTTCTCAAAGCTAGAACAAACTATCTTAAAATTCATATGGAACCACAAAAGACCCCAAGAGCCAAAGCAATATTGAAGAAGAAAACCAAAACGGGAGGCATCACAATTCCAGACTTCAGCTTCTACTACAAGGCTCTCATTATCAAGACAGTATGGTACTGGCACAAAAACATACACATGGACCAATGGAATTGACAAAAAACTATTAAAAATTAAAAAACAATAAAAATATTTACAACAACAAAAAAAAAACCCGAAAAAAAACGAAATAACCCGAAACAAACAAAAATAAAAGAGTAAATATTCATACACGTTGTGAAATTATAACCTACAATTGATTTCACTCTTGGTGGCTGCTGAACCGAAAGATACCACCAACCAAAACATAGGAAAAGAACCACTTTTCCTTGCAAGAAAAGAACACCAGGTATATTTCCCAAACTATCTCCCCACACAACAAAGTCAGGTCAGATTTACACCGAGCACACGTGCATATTTGTCAAGGGATGTGCCAATGAACATTTATTTTCAAATCAGCCAGATGTCATCTTAAATTGAGAGTCCAGGTCCTAGTTGATTGAAGTCACCAGACCAGGAATGATAGGCATCGTCAGGTCTCTGGTGCCCTTAGTCCATTATTTGGGTGCTCATAGCAAGTGTTCAATTCCCACAAAATCCACAAGAGAACGTGTGTCAAATCAGTCTCTACTCTGGATTTAGCAGTGGGGGACTATATATCATGGATTTATGGCATCTTCTATGATTAGACCATCTGCAGCCTGGTAGTGGCTGTTTGTTTCTACATTTTTTTAAATGTCTTTACTTTATTTTTGAGAGACAGAGACAGCGTGAGCAGGGGAGGGTAAGAGAGAGAGGGAGACACAGAATCTGAAGCAGGCTCCAGGCTCTGAGCTAGTTGTCAGCACAGAGCCCCATGTGGGTCTCGAACCCACGAACCATGAGATCATGACCTGAGCCCAAGCCAGACGCTCAATGGACTGAGCCACCCAGGCACCCCTGTTTCTACATTCTTTTGCTGTTTGCTAACTACTGATTAATAGGCACCTGGGTGGCTCAGTCCTTTAAACGTTCGACTTTGGCTCAAATCATGATCTCAAGGTTTGTGAGTTTGTGCCCACAGGGGGCCCTCTGCTGTCAATGCAGAACCCACTTTGGATGCTGTACCCTCCTTTTCTTCCATCCCCACCCATATTCTCTCTGTCAAAAATAAATACATTAAAAAAGAATCATTAACTACTGTTCTCTATGATCCTGCAATTTTAATATATCCCAAGAAGTTCTCAAAACAGGTGCTAGGATAATTAGCAGGCATCATTCAGAAATGGCTCACGTGACTGTTCTTATGTTTAGAAATCTAGTCTTCTCTCACCTATTCCAAGGACCCCTAAGCTTATCTGCCTACAAAATCATTACCTACATCAAACTCATGAACAAATGCCTCACCCAACACAGTGAAGACTAGTGTATGGGGGGTGAGCATGCTTGAGATGCTTTCTTCCAGCAAATTTCAAGTGTAGAAAACAGTCATTATGTTGTACAGTAGAAATCCCATATTTATTCATATTGCATAAGTGAACCTTGTTACATTTAAACTTCTAAATAAGCACTGCCGTGTATTTTACCGCCAAAACATGGGTTCATTCTGGAAAAACAGGATTTGGAATAAGTGCCAAACCGGTTAGGCAAAACTGTAGCTGAGTCCAGGGAATACAGAAGAAGGCCTGCTTTTCTGGAGACAAGGGATGAGGTGAGAAGTTGTTTATAAGCTAAAGTTCTTTGTAATAAAATGGTAGTTTGATGGAATGTGGGTTTTCAGGGGTTAAGCTGTTGCCTGGGAAAGATATGGAAACGTCTTTGCCTCTGGCGGGAATAGGAAAGTATAACCTGCCTCCACCGTCGAGTTTGTGGAACATGAAGACTTGCCCTTCCTGGTGGATCTGCCATTGACTATGAGTGACTGGCTTGAGAGGTCCCCCTGCTGACACCTCGAGATGCCATGATCATCTCAACATTTCCTTCACCCTCAGTTGCTGGCAATATTCTAATCCACACTTCGATGACTGTCACTTACTTTAATGTTATTTCAAAGTTATTTATGTTTCAAGAAAGAGAAAACGTATGGGTGGGAGAGGAGCAGAGAGGACAGAGCAGGAGTCCCAAGCAGACTTCCTTGGCTGTGGGAGCCCAATACGGGGCTGAAATTCATGAACCGCAAGGTCAGGACCTGAACCAAAGTTGACACTTAGCCAAAGGAGACACCCAGGTGCCCCGATTTTGACTTGTTTTAGATTCCATGTGATTTCATAGAGGATTTTTTTTCCTGTGTGATTCTTACTTCATGCAACAAAATCTCCTCCAGTTTGTATGAGCCACACCCAGGCTTTTCTCAGATGGACCACATTTGCAGAAAGATTATTTAGAGTTAATAATAATCAAAATTAAGCAGATTCAGGAAAAATGTTTACTTTTCACCTCCCTCTCTAAACAATAATGTACATAGAAAAGCTGCCCCAGCAAGAGAGCACTCACCATACGTTACTACATTATGATATAAGCTAGGTTTCGTTAACAGGGAAGAATCCAGGAAGGACCTCGGGAACAAAGTCTTCTATGTCCTATTGTTTCAGAGTGGCCCAGAAAATATGTGCTTATCAAATATTTACTTTTCATCTTCCTGTGAATTCCATTCTTTACCTTGGAGGCCCCAGACTTCTGATTCCTTGCTCCTCCTCTTCCTTCCTTCCTTCCTTCCTCCCATTCTTCTCCCCAACTTCCATCTCTTCCTTCTCTCCTCTTCAAAGACATATATACCTTACTTTCCCTTTGCAATTTTCCTGTGTTTGTGAGTCTCCATACACATACTATTAAATTTGCATTTCTCCTGCTTATCACATCCCGATTTGTTTCTTAGTCAACAATGAGAACTTCTTCTGAGGTTCCAGGTCATGCCTCTTTACATATTTGGCTCCTTTTTTATACAATCAATGTTATGAGGAAAAAGAAACAGAGAGGCAGGGCACAGCATCTATATTCTGGGGGAAGTACGAGACACCTATATTCAAGTCCTAAAGTATAATGAAGAGTAACTCACATACATGTTCCTGAGGTCCCCAGCATCGCACCATGTGAGTAAAAGCTGTGTGTGTGTGCACAGAGTAAAAGTTCCATAAACACTGCCTTAATGATGTATGTATGTTACTTTCCAAATACAGACTTTATCAGACTATAACTGTTACAAATACTTTCATGGGTACGTACATCTAATGCACTGACCTGTGCTCTCTAGCTTATGGCTTGACTAATTGTAGCTTGTTTAAGATTTCAACAGACCACTGATGCTGGGGAAACAAGGAACCCGATGTTCCTAGAAGTTCAAGCTTGACCATCGTAGAACAGTGGCCTTTTCTGATGCCAGCAAGTCTTGAGATCATATCAAGAATGATTAGGCACTGTAGCACTGCATCTCCTACATATCAACACTCAGTAGTTCTGTGACTCCCCCTTAAAACTCCCTGCTCGCTATGTGACTTCAGATTGCCTACAACCCCTACATTGGAGAATGAAAACGGTTCTAATAATATGGCTGCCTAATCAATCTCATTGGGTCCCTGTCTCTGAACCTATTCCCTTGTGTCTATGCCCTTTGAGCATCATCTCTATATCTACTGTAACATGTGACATTTAAAGCTATGCCCATGGCGATTAAATCATCCAATACACCCTCTTATATGACTCCCACTTATCAAGGCCTGGGCATCACAGGAATCATTGTCTTCATACAGCATCTGGTCCTCACTAACACCCAGGAATTCAGTTAAATCCTGAAGTATCCCACCAGTTTGCCAGTTCCTTATCCCCCTGACATTTATTCATCTCATGATGCAACCAAGAGCTGCCTATGGCTTTGGAGTAATGAAAGGGAGTCCCTTCGGGTTCCCACCCTATACTGGAAAGAGATCTTCATATCTTCTTCCTTTCCATCTCTTTCCTACAGTACTTAATAATATGAGATAGGTTAACATTGGTGTGGGATAACACTTCACTCTGTACACATCCATGTGAACACGTTAAACACATTGTTTAATTAATTTATTAATGTATTGCATGTACAATGTATGTAATAGATTAATAAATACATTTATTTAATTAAATGTACTAACTTCACACAGACTAAGGTATTGACTTCAAATGGTGTCACTACTGCTCATAAAGTATTAGCTCTCACATTAGTTATTATTGTATTATGGCAGGACAATTAAATGCATATGCAGAAAAACCACTGTGTGTATATAGACTTGTTGAGAATCTACACATTTATTTTCAACAAAATTTTTCCCAGTAGCTATCACCCTTCAGCCCTTTAACCCAAACACTGCCTCCTTATTAAAACTACCTTGAGAGCACTGAATATGTGATCTAAAATTATGCTTGCTGTCATTGGTTCTTATACTATTAAGAGCTGGTTCTTCAAAAGACTCCAATGAATAAAGTAGTGTTACAATATGCAAATAACACTGACTCGTTAGATTATGACTCACGCCATCATGCCAAATGCACCCCAACACCATTAAAATGAATTTCTCCCTAGTTTCATTGTGGTTGTAATGTGACTTTTCATCTACCAGTTTCCAAAATAGCTTCACGCTTAAATTTAGAGTGTATTGTATTATTTGCATATAACTTTGCTTACCCTCAACAAATATTTAACATCTGTGATTTTAAACCACTTATTTTATTAGCATGTGTAGCTTGAGATTTCAATGTAGGTTTTGCGTTTTTAGTAATAGTGTCAAAGACCTACAGTGTCATATGCCCAATGTTCTATCCTACTTTATGTTAATTATTTTTATATCCACACTAATACTACTAACAATAAAATGACCTGTCAAAAAACTTAAGTTTTATATTAACTATAATTTATATAGCCTCATAATTAGCATAAATAGCCTTCAATTATTTAAAATGGCATATCAGATAAAGGGCTAGTATCCAAATATACAAGGAGCTCACTAAGCTACATACACGAAAAATGAGTGATCCAGTGAAGAAATGGGCAGAAGACCTGAATAGACACTTCTCCAAAGAGGACATCCAGATGGCCAACAGGCACATGAAACGATGCTCAGTGTCACTCATCATCAGGGAAATTCAAATCAAAACCACACTGAGATACCACCTCACACCAGTCAGAGTCACTAAAATGAATGAATCAAGACTATAGATGCTGGCGAGGGTGTGGAGACACAGGCACCCTCCTACACTGTTGGTGGGAATGTAAACTGGTGCAAGCGCTCTGGAAAACAGTGTGGAGGTTCCTCAAAAAACTATCCATAGAACTCCCCTATGACCCAGCAATAGCACTGCTAGGGATTTACCCAAGGGATAAAGAAGTGCTGAGGCATAGGAGCACATGTACCCCAATTTTCATAGCAGCACTTTCTACAAGAGCCAAATCATGGAAAGAGCCTAATGTCCATCACCTGATGAGTGGATCAGGCAGATGTGGTATATATATACAATGGAGTACTATATGGCAATGAGAAGGAATGACATGTGGCCATTTATAGGAAAGTGGATGGACCGTGAGGGTTCATGCTAAGCGAAATAAGTCAGGCAGAGAAGGATAGATACCATATGTTTGCACTCATAGTTCTAACAGAAGAGACCTGGCAGGGGACCATGGGGAGAGGAAGGGGGAAAGAGAGCGGAGAAGAGTGAGGGACACAGATCAAGAGAGACTACTGAATACTGAAGACGAACCATGGACTGAAAGGGGAGGGGGAAGGAGGGCGGGGGTGATGGTGATGGTGGGGGGCACCTGTGGAGAGAAGCATTGGGTGTTATATGGAAACCAATTTGACAATAAACTTTTATTAAAAAAATTATTTGAAAAAAATAAAAATAAAAAGTATTTGAAATACGCCTACAATTTTCATAGATCTTAAGTTTTATCTTCAACGTCCCTGTCAATAGTTAGTCTATTACAAACTTGAAAAGAGGGGCGCCTGGGTGGCTCAGTCAGTTTCGTGTCCAGGTTCAGCTCAGGTCATGATCTCAGGGTTCGTGGGTTCGAGCCCCGTGTCGGGGTGTATGCTGGCAGCTCATATCCTGGAGCCTGTTTCAAATTCTGTGTCTCCCTCTCTCTCTGCCCCTTCCCTGCTCACACTGTATCTCTCTGTCTCTCAAAAAAAATTAAAAACATGGTTAATGGGTTCAAGCCCCACATCAGGCTCTGTGCCTACAGCTCTGAGCTGCAGCCTGCTTCAGATTCTGTTTCCCTCTCTCTCTGCCCCTCCCCCACGTGTGCTCTGTCTGTCTCAAAAATAAACATTTAAAAAGTTGTGTTTTTTTTTTAAGCATTCAGCGTTCTTTTAGTAGTTGTTTTCTCTTTTCCCTTTTTCACTGTGTCTTCCTAGATTTTGGACATTGATTTAGATTTGTTTCTCCGGCAGCTAAAATATTTCTTTCAATATTTTTTTCCAGTAAGGTCAATGAGTGGTGTAGTTTTTTATTGCATCTACCTCTGAGAGTATATTTCTCTTGACACATGAATAGATGATAATTTAGCATTCTTGGATAACTTGCTTTTTTTTTCCCCAGAATGATGCAGGTACTGTTTTATTTGGTTCTGACACTGAACATTATGGAACAAAGTCTGTTGTAAATACAATTTGTTTTCCATGGTAGGTAACTTGTTTGTTTTTCTTTTGTCTGACTAGACTGTTACAGAGATTATTTTTCTATCCTTGAAATTCTGAATTGCAAACAGCATATATCCAAATGTGTGCCTTCCTTGACTCTCCTCCACTTCTGAAATCTCAACTAAAGTATATTTTTCTTCTTGGATCGCTTCTCCATTTTCTTTATCTTTTGGCTACTAATCTTCAGCTTTTTCTTTTGCTTTGAGTTATGGATAATTAGTTCTTATATTTTTTTAGAGAAATAGAGAGAGTGGGTAAGAGAGGGCAGTAGGAGAGGGAGAGAGAATCATAAGCAGGCTCCACACCCAGTACTGAGCTCGGTTTGGGGCTTGAGGGTGAGATCAAGAGTTGGATGCTTAACCAACTGAGCCACCCAGGTGCTCCAGTTTCACATTCTTTTTTTTTTTTTTTTCAATTCATTGATGTGGCAATCCTGGTCACTGCCTTTGATTTTTCTTTTTTTATTTTCTTAAATTTCAGGTTGAACTTTTATAGAAGTAAAACATTTCATAAAGTGGGGAGAGTAAAAATGATAAGTACAAAGAGTTTTTACTTTGAATTCAGTTTATGCAATCAGCACGCTTTCCGAACAAGAGACAGAACATGGCCAGCACACCTAATGCTTTCTCCAAGCCATGCCTCTGCTCTCCAAAGAAACGATCCTGACCCCTAACACTATATATTAGCTTTAATACTTTTGAACTTGACATAAATAGAATCACACAATATATAAATTTAAGTTTAATGGCAAGAACTGTAAAAGGTCTGAGATTTTACCTTACTTGCAAGCTGTCACCGTTTCTTGGGAGCTGGGAGAAGACATGAGATCCCTGGACCAGAGGAAAGGATGTTTTCATTCACAGAGCAGCAAACAACATGAGCATCAGCATATTTGTGTCCATTCCCCTTGCCCCTCAAGTCCCACAAGGATGATGCAGATGTGCCCAAATGGATGCCTGCACAAACAGAGGATTGCAGGGCAGGAACTCCAACTGAAGTGACCAGATCTTTTAACTAGATAATAAGCATGCTTATCCTTTGCTCTGGAGGCAGACATTATCTCTCCTTCTAAGGCTGTTTGCTATGCAAATATCCTGAAATCAAGGACTTTGAGGAAGAATTAGAAAGATCTACTTCTTTTTATCAAAACTAGATTATTTTCCATGACAGAAAAAGCTTCAAAAGTTTCCTTTTGAAAGCTCTGTTGACTGAGAAAAAGCTCAATGGACTAAGAAAATGGTCACAACAAACAAAAGTGACTGATATGAATTTAAATTCTTCCTTTTCCCAAGTGGTCTTTTTGGCTCTGTTGTGCTACACAGCCTGGGACACAGGTCCTAGAAAATTGGAGTGCCCACTGGACTTTTGGGTCCCAGAGGAATAGAAGGTTTAAGCTGTGGCCTTGGGGACCTGAAGTCATATGTGGGTCTGATTCAGCTTAAAAGCACGCAAACCCCAAAGCCCCAAATCACAGTAGGACATTTGCAAGTCATCTCTCTTTAAAAGTCTGGTTTGGGGGTGCCTGGGTGGCTCAGTCGGTTAAGCCTCCGACTTCGGCTCAGGTCAGATCTCACGTTCGTGGGTTCGAGTCTATGTCAGGCTCTGTGCTGACAGCTAGCTCAGAGCCCGGAGCCTGTTTCGGATTCTGTGTCTCCTTCTCTCTCTGTCCTTCCCCCTCTCATGCTCTGTTTCTCTCTGTATCAAAAATGAATAAAACATTTAAAAAAGTTTAAAAAATAGACAAAATCATGAAGGAAAATGGATCCATTACAACAGATCCCTCAGAAATACAAGCAATCATCAGAGATTACTATGAAAAACTATATGCCAACAAACTGGACAATCTAGAAGAAATGGACAAATTTCTAAACACACATGCACTACCAAGATTCAAACGGGAAGAGATAGAAAATCTGAACAGACC
>PISW01015817.1:0-15452 GCA_004023785.1 Mungos mungo
GCGCTCTTGCTCTTTCTAAAAGTAAGAAAGAAATATTTTTTAATTTAGAAAAAGGGGAAATTTTTGCGTACTATCATGAATACCCTCATTCGTTCTTCAGATGTCACTGAGCAGATGTCAGCGTGATCGGCCCGCCGGTCTCAGAGTTGAGTGTGGTGAGGCTTCTGAACACGTCCCTCCAACCTGCACGCTCCCAAAGCAGGAGGACGTCACACGGTGTGAGGTCCCGCTGTTAAGGGTCTTCGCAGCCACCGAAGCCACGACACGTGGTCAATGCTTCTGTGCCGTGCTCTTCAGTGTTAACTCTCCACTGTCCCTAAGCTTGGGCTGCCCTGTTCGGATCACTGCTCCGCCCCTGGAAGGGACCGGAAGGCCAGGCCGGGAGGGGAGTGGGTGTTAATGGAAGAGGGGAAGGGCTGAGGGCGCAGGGGTGGTTGGCATCTTCTGTGTCGTTTGGTTCCTCCGCAAAGCAGATGGGGTTAGACGGCAGCTGACTGACTCCGAGAAGGTTCTGGGGAGGGCGCGGGAGTGGGTAGGGTCCTGCTGCGCTGTGGCAGCCGGGAGAGGAGACAAGGAAGGGCCTCAGAGCACAGAGCCGCTCCGGGAGGAGTCCGTGGTGGGGCCCGTTATCGAGGCTGTTCCAGCTCCGTCGCCGGCATGAGAGCTACGGTAGGGCCCAGGGTGCCGGGGACGGAGGCCGGTGGCCCGGCACTTGGCGTGGCCACGTGGCTGCCGTGTCCTGCTGCTCCCGTCACTGGCCCCCGGCCTCCAGCACCTTCTTTTTGCTGCAGCTCCCCCCGCCAGACGGAGCCTGCGGTGGCCTCGTGAAGCCAAAAGCCCCGTCCATTCGCGTGGACCCAGAAGCTCTCGCCCTAAGCCCCTCCTCCCCTGCCTCCTCCCATCGAAGAGGCCGTGCTCCTGGCCCGTTCCCTGCCCCCTGACCCCCCGACGCTCCACCGTCCGCACGGCCCGCCTCATGCCGCCTTGGCCTCGCTCACACGCCCGCCGCCTGGCCCCCTCCCCCTCCCCTCGTGGCGGGAGGCCTGCGTTCGCCCCGTCTGGCCCTGCCGTCCGGCGGCCCCGCCCTTGTGGATGGCCAGGTCACAAGGTTAAGGAGCCCAAGCTAGAGTGTTCATGAGTCATGGCGACTTGAGGAATTAACTTCTTCTGGGCCACGCTTGCACGCTGACCGTTTTCAGCGCCTTCGTCCAGGAGAGTGTGGCGCTGTGCCCGGAAGCTCCGTGCCGGGCGAGCCTCGCAGGACGCGGTGGGCACAGGAACCCCTCCGGCCCCGCCAGAGCAGCGCCAGCCGGCCGGCCTGGGAACGCGGTGGCCGGGCAGAGGGCAGGGGGTCGGGATTTATTTAGTTTTTTAAATCACGGCTTAAAGGCAGATTCAAAAATGGGTTGAATAGACATTTCTCCAAAGGAGAAATAAAAATGGCCCAAAGGACATGAGAAGGTGTTCAGCCTTATTCGTAATTAGGGAAATGCAAATGAGGAGCCCCTCACGCCCATTAGGATGACTGCTATCCAACAAACAAACAAACACCAAACAGAAGAGAGCCAGCCCTGGGGGCCTGGGGGCCCGGGAGACGCGCACACTGGCGGCGGGAACGGAGCAGCCGCCTTGGAAGACAGTGCGGCGTTCCCTCAGAAAATTCGAAATGCACTTCCCAGGGGCTCTAGCGGCTCCGGCTCTGGGTGTGTGCCCCGCCCAGCGTCAGGGCGAGACCCCGGAGGTGTCTGTGTCCCACCATCCCTGCAGGATTATTCACAACAGCCCACAGGTGGGAGCGGTCCCGAGGCAGTCCGTCCACAGCAGTGACTGGATGGATGGAACGCAGTCTAGACACACACGGGTGAGGTATCAGGTACTGATGTCGGTATTAGTTCTTGATCTTGAATCTCCAGCCTAAAAGGGAAGGAGGTTCTGACGTGTGCTCCGGGTGAACCTCAGGGATCCTCTGCCAAGTGAATACACCTGGCACAAAAAGGCAAATGCTACAGGGTTCCGCTATAGGAGGCACCTAGAGGGTGGGCTCCGTAGAGACGGGGTGAAGTCTGGGGCGACGGCCGGGGGAAGCGTGTATAGTTAGATTGTGTGTGTGTGTGTGTGTGTGTGTGTGTGTGTGTGTGTGTGTTACCACAATAAAAAAATAAAAAACTGGGGTGGAGGAAGCACGTTCACCATGAGAGAAGAAAGAGACAGACTGACTCCAGGTTTGCCCGAGAATCTCTACTTGACATCCTGCGCTCGGGCTGTGCCACCAGGCAGGACCAACGTTTCGAGCACGGGCTGCAATCCAGGAGGGACAGCCAGCGGGGGTCCCTGCAGACAAGGGGCTCCATGAGGGAAGGCGGGCGGGTGTGGAGAGCTGAGCACAGGGACGGGGGTCCAGCCACAGCTCTGTCTCAGAGAGCTGTAACTCCGTGCTGTGTGACTTTGGACAAATGACCACCTCGCTGAGCCTTTGACTGCTTATTGATAAAATAGGGTAACAAAGTAACAGCCCCTGAGCTGTTGTGAAGCTAAACACGTCTGTCTGGCGGGGTGCACGGGGAGGTTCCTAGCAAACAGAAGCCCCTCGTTAAACGTTAGCTCCGGTCTTAGACCTCGAGGTTTGTATGGAGGAAGGAGGTGGGTTTTCAGGCTGTTGAAATGCTGGCGGCGCCTCCGGTGACAAGGGAGGTTGTACTGTTAAGGGGCGAGCGTGTGAGCCGTCCCCTCCCGGGTGCTGAGCAGGAATCGAACACGCCGAGAGTGAGCGGAACCGTGAGCGCGGGCTTGGGGAGTGACTGCGAGATGAGCATTGCTAGCCGCCCCCCCACCCCCGTGAGAGCCCAGATAACGTCCGACGGAAACTCCGTGAATCGGGGCGCCGCGGGGAGCGCCGGGGGAGCCCAGAGGGCAGGCGTGGGTCCTGCCTCCCCGCTGCTCCCGGGTGAGGCAGGAGGGGAGTGCGAGGTGGACCGGCCGCCAGCACCCCCCCGGGGCAGCCTCTGCCGGGGAGACGGTGCCGCTGACGGGCCATCAGAACGGGAGCGAGCACAGCTCCCCAGCTCGTGTCTCCCTAGTAAGTGATCTTCAAATCCCACACAGCGAGCACCCGGTCTCCAGCCTGAGCCGTGGCTCCAGAGCTCCATGCTCTTCAGTCCCGGCCCCGCTCCCGGCCCAAGCCAGCTGCCACCTGCCGTCTGTGGGCCCCGAAGCCGCCCGCTGCTGGTCCAGGCGGTCGTGGGTCCCTGATCCGGGTGTCCTTCTGCCCGGTCCTTCCAGGACTTCCCTTTATCACCAGAGATCCTCCTCCTCCAACGCCGTGCAGACCCCCCACGCGGCCCTTCCCACGTCGTATCACGGTGAGCCGTTCCAGTGAACACATCCTTGGCCAGACGGGGCGGCACCTTGCTCTCCCGAGACCTGTGGGGAAAGTAGAGGGCACGGACACTCTGTAAATGTGCCACACACAGCCAGGGTACCAGCAGATGACAGGTGGACACACCCCTGCATTTGCAAAAAAAAAAAAAAAAAAGAGAGAAAGACTAAAGATGACCGGGCAGGAGCCACACGGCGTTTAGAAAAAGATGCACAGTCGTTAGGAACTGGCATGTATTCACTCAGAACAAGGCACATCCAAAAACTCCTCTCCTGGTTGCAGAAGGACCCTGGGCTGGTAGGAGAGGAGAACGTTATCGTGGGGGGATAGTTTGACTTGAGCGAGGCTCTTGGCCAAGGTGTCACCGCGTCCCTGGGGCAGGGCTGGGCTCCGTGGCTGTGGGACAGCAGTTCTGCCAAGAGTGCTGAGCTGCAGGGGCGCTGGGGGCTCCGTCGGTCAAGCATCCGACTCTTGATCTCAGCTCAGGTCATGATCTCCTGGTTGGTGAGTTCAAGCCCCACATGGGGCTCTGCGCTGGCGGTGCGGAGCCCGCTTGAGATTCTGTCTCTCCCATCTCTCTCTCTCTGCCCCTACCCCTGCTTGCTCTCTCTTTCAAAATTAATGGATTAATTTTTTTTTATAAAGGGTATTGAGCTAGGAGAGAGCACGGGGCCATCCAGTCTGACCTTCTCCCATTCAGGTGAGGGAAGGCGGAGCCCAGAGGCTCAGTTTTCCAGAGAAATGCAGCTCAGAGGCACATGCCCGGCCCGCGGTCTGTTCCTCCCAGTTCCAGAGCTGACACGGGGATTTCCCCAGAGCCCATGGTCTGTAGCTCACTGAGCCGTCGGTGCCCAAAAGAAACTTTTACCTGGCTGGCGTCTGCCTGGCGGGAGATGGCCGACGGTGTGCTGCAGGCCTGAGCCGTGACCTGCCCCCTCGGTCATTTATGACGCCTGAGAGGACCCAGAAGGCGCATGTTTCAGACATGGGACGGACAGGGACACGGGAGGGGGGGCTGGTATGTGCGACTCCAGAACCAGGGTCCGCGGTACCTCGCCGCTGTGACGACGGGCTGAGGGCACGGAGGCGAAACAAACAGGAATAAATGGAAAGTCTTGCGCTGAGGTTTCCAAGAAATCGATTCTGTAAGTGCTGGGGAAACGCGCCTCGATGTGGGTTCAGGCCGTAACGGCCTCTGTGTTCGGGTTGACGGAGGAAACCTCTGAGGCTGTCCTGGCGGCTGGAGGAGCCCAGCCAGATGCTGCCGCGGTCCTGTTCCGGATCGATGCAAAGTTAGATTCCCGAGCAGAGGACCTGAGGCTTCTCCCGCCTTCCGAGCTGTCAGGCCGTGTGAGAGCCCAGGCCTGAGCGCCACGCGTCGGGAGGGACTTGGACAAACAGCACGTTAGAGGCAGGCGCTCGGGACGGTGGCGAGTCTAGAACTTCTGTCGGGGGAGCACGCTCGAGGCGGTGCGAGCTGTGGGCTGGAGGAGACACTGAAGCGTGTTGTTAGGGAAGGAGCTCCCGGGGCAGACCTGGGGGCTGGGGGTCAGCAGAGGTGGGTCTCGGGCAGGGTCTCCTCAGCATCTGCTCATCCGTGCAAACCGTGGGCTCCATGTAGGACCCGGACGACTGCCCCTGAACCCCGACACGGAAACAGGGGAGCTGCTCTCGGGGGAAGGGCTGATTTCGGTGTTCCTGAGGGTCCCTTCCGATTCTTAGTGGCTGTGGTTCTCTGACCCTGCATTCTTTTATAAAACTGGTCTCGAGAAGGACAGCGCCCCCCTTTCTCGACCTGACACCGTTCTCCAAGCTAAGTGGTTGCTTTAGTTCAAAATCTAAACCTAAAATGAGCACCTACTACGAACAGAGTCCTAGCCTATGTGTCTTTTTTTTTCTAAAGCTGAATAAAATTAGTTAATTGGACGACTTAGACACGAGGTAGGAAGCGATGGTGATGGTAAACTTGGAATATAATTCGTGTTCTGGCCACACTACACCATGTACACCCAGAATTTTACCCTCTTTTTTTTAACGTTTATGTATTTTTGAGAGAGAGTGAGAGCACCCAAGTTGGGGAGGGGCAGGGAAGGAGGGGAACAGAGGGTCCCAAGAAGGCTCTATGCTATCAGCAGAGCCCGGCTCGGGGCTTGGCCTCACTGTGAGACCTCGAGCTGTGAGCGTGACCTGAGCCGAAGTCGGACGCTTGACCGACTGAGCCGCCCAGGTGCCCCTGTGATCCTTTTTTAAAAACACATTTCATTGAGGGACAGCAGACGCACAGAAAGCTGCCCATGCCTAGTGGACACAATGCAGCGGGTCAGGAGAGGAGCACACACCCCTGGACCCAGCACCCCGGCCCGTGCGGCTCACACATACTCGCCCCCCACACCCCCCTCCCCTAAAGGCTTACACTCAGAGGGAGGGAGAGACACACAAAAAGGCTACAATCTTTTTGCGTCTCCTGGCAGGGCCGAGCGGGATGGGGGGTAGGGGTGTGACACGCAACAGGGGAGCGTCACCTCCGTTCTCGGGCCACCAAAGAGCCAGACAAAGGGGGCTGGTTAGACGAAGCACAAAGCAGGCTGGGAGTGGGGACCAGGAGGGAGAGCCCTGGAGTGGGGGGCCTGGGGGGGGCGAGCTGGCCCGAGGGCCGGGTCTCCGGGAGCCTCGCCGTGGGGGAGGAACACGCTCCTGTCCGTCTGCAACGCGGCCTAAATGCTTTACGCTCCCTTGGGCCCGGCTCTCCAGCCCGAGCGGACTTATTTATTTTTAATAGAGCCCATTTGAGGTAGTTGTGTTTTCAAAGGCTGATGGACTCGTAAGTACTTTTCATCCTCACAGGTTACAAAAAATTCTTTCATGGCAGAACTGGGGGTGGGTGGAGGGAGGGGGGGCTGACCCGGAGCCCCTGGGGGGGGGCGGGGGAGGGGGAGGGGAGGGGGCGGGGCCCGGCCCACCCCTCCCCCACTCCCTCTCCTGCGCACGCGGTGTGGCTTTTAAACACCATTACACACACTTGTCGTCCGAGATAAAATGTTATTAAGATTAAATGCCGGGCAGGGAACGGGATCCGACTTCCCACTGTCATATTTCAGCTATGGTGAGCGATTGCATCTCGGTAGCCCTGGCTCCTGAGCAGGGAAACGGCATTATTATCATTAATAAGCCCATAATGGGGAAGAGAAATTATAAACATTTCTGCAACAAGCGGCCCTCCAGTGTTAATATTTTATGAGCACACAGAGAAGCCAGCAGCTGACTGTAAATGGCAGGATTGTGCGTCACTGGAATGTAAACACGCATAATTGGGTTCAGTTGGTGGGGGGAGGGGAGGTGGGGGCCTCCGCCGATGGTGGCACCCGGGGCGCCCGTGGGTCCCGGAGGCAGAGAGTCAGGAGCCCGCGGCCCCTGTCGCCGTCTGTGTGTTCTCGGGGAGGCCCGTCTCTCTGACCCGCGGCCGGGGACACCCGTGGTTCCGCGCCCTGCGGACCAGCCTGTGACGTTACTGCTGAACGCTGCCCCTGCGGCTCTCCCGTCTGCCCGCGGGCGTGCTTGCTTCTCCCTGACGCCGCCCCTTCCTCCCGTGTCTCGTGAGTACGTGACGCCTGTGCGGCAGGAACCCGGGGACGCTCCTCAGGCACCGTCCCGGTGTGGGTGCTCAGCCCTGGGACCTGGTCCAAACGGACGGTTTCAAGGGAGCCCGCTGAACCGCAGCAGGGGCCGCCCGGGACCCCGCGGGCCAGACCCCGCCTCTCCCCGGGGAGCACAGCGTGGCAACGGCTGAAGGCGCCCCCTCTCTGTCTCCAGAGACGGAGCTGAGATCTGGAGATGGGACTCACCTGCCCCGGGGGCTGAGCAGGGCCCCTGCCTCCGGGAGGTGTGACCCTGGGTCCGGGAGGGGATGTGGCTCTTCCGTCAGCCCTGCGCTAACTGGCCAGTGGCCTCGGCGAAGCTCAGCCCGCTCTGAACCTCACTTCTCTGTTTGTAAAATGAATGGGGACGGCAGCGTGATCTCCAACTTCCCCTCCAGGGCTGAAATCCAAGGCACGTGTAGGCCTCGAGGAGACCACGTGGTCTTGCCGGGGGGGGGGGGGGGGCCCTGGGGGGCCCTGGGACCCCTGCATACTTGACTCCCTTCCGCAGGTGCCCGGCTCTGCCCTCGGGCTTGCGGCCTCCCGCTCAGGGGCCGTGACGGCCCTCCCCTCTCCGAATGGCTGGGTTTGTCCACAGGGGGCTCAGCCCGGGGCTTGACCCGGCCGTGAGGGCAGGGCCCGCGGTGCCCAGCACAGTGTCTGACCATAATCGGTGCCCGATCGACTGCGGACCAAGCGAACGGCTGGATCAATGAGTGTCTTCATAGATGAGTTAGGTGGTGACCGGGAGCCGCTCTCTTTAGCTTTACTTCGCCGCATTTTTTTTTTTTAATAGTCTGTGGCTTTGAAGACCATTGAGTGAGGACTCGGCGCCTGTGAAGACAGAGCACCCCTGGCTGCACGCCCGTCTCTCCGCCTTCCCCGCCCCCGCCTCCTCGAGCCCCCCTTTCCCTCCGCTCCTATTCATTATTTCTGTCTGCAGTTATGTTATTATTGGCCTTGGCAAAGAGTTTCAGGGGTGTCGTTTGTCTGAGCAACATTATGCAGAATTAAGTTCCAGGGTAATTTCTGATGCAAATACCTGTCCTCCAGGAGGGTGTGAATTAGGCCTGCAGGTCTCAGCCCCACGGAGGCGGCTGCGTTTGAATTCAAGTCTCCAGCAGACTGGGGGGGCCCCAGGACCATGGGGGACACCCTTGGGCTCCTCCTCAGGGGGCCCCAGAAGGGCCTAGGATGTGGCTCCCGGGCAGGAGGGAGCCTTGAGCAATCCTCTCTTCACCTCCCCCGGATCCCATCTGAGCACCCCTGAAACCGGGCGGTCCGGCCGGGCCCTCCGCCCTCCCCTCCCCCTGTGCACGCATTTTGTAACCAGCTGGCAGGAATTTGTCCTTAAGGAGAACTCAGTCTTCCTTGCTATGGGCCACTTTCCTTTAGATCCACGCTTTTCAAACTTCCGCGTGTCTTCTGCTTACTCGATCCTCCTAAAAAACGGGTTCTGGGGCAGGGTCTGCGATTCTGCATTTCTACCCAGCTCCTGGGCAGATGCTGTTCCGCAAAGCACAACCCGAAGTAGTGCAGCTTTCGAAAACAGACGGGCAAAAACCACATAGAGAAGCAAACATATAAACAAAACTAGGTAGCCCTACTGATTTGAGTTAGTTTGTAGGGTCCTTTAAACGATTCTGGCTCTGGGGCGCCTGGGAGGCTCAGTCGGTTGAGCATCTGACTTCAGCTCAGGTCACGATCTCGTGGTTTGTGAGTTCGAGCCCCGCATCGGGCTCTGTGCTGACAGCTCAGAGCCTGGAGCTGCTTTGGATTCTGTGCCTCCCTCTCTCTCTGCCCCTCCCTTGTTGTGCTCTGTCTCTCAAAAATGCATAAACTTAAAAAAAAAAACACCTTAAAAAGTGTTTCCGGCTCTGCTGAAACTACTTTGTCTGCAGATCCCTTAGCCTCTGTGAGCCATGGCGTCCTCACCAGTGAAACAACAAAACCACTCTCTCTGGGGCTGTGGGGAGGGTGACAGTCTCCGTGCCTGGCACAGAGGGGGGACCGAGCATCCGCCTTGGCCTCCTGCTGGAATGGACGCAGCTAGACAGAGAGGGGGAGGGCGGCCAGGCCTCTTCCTGGCGCGATAGGGTAGGGAAGCGGTCCCTGCACCTCTGGGCTGGTTCCTCCTGTGGGACCGGGGTCCTCAGTGGTGCCTGGTGGCCACGTGCTGAGAAGATCACTCAGCTTCATGGGGAGTCTGGAGGGAGCCGGCAGGGGCCAGCCAACCCCCAGCCCAGTCAGGCAGACCTCACTTTAAAAAGGGAAAACAAAGACTATTTGTGTCACTCAGGATATTTATTATTCAGCACGTGATAGATTTGAAGATGATGCTGGTGATTAAGTAGCACATTCATTCAGAGCTTTTATTCTTTCCGAAATATTTCCCTGAAATATTTAAGGTGAGCTGGGCGGGTGCGTATCTTCCCTGGACAGCAGACACAAGGCAGAGCGGGGCTCGGGGGCTTGTCCGAGGTCATGCCCTGGACAGGGTCGTCCGTGGTGGACCCCGGCCCCGAAGCCCGTCGCTCGTCTCCGGCCTCTGTCCCTGTGGCCCGCGAAGGCAGGGACTGCAGGTCTGCGGGGAGAGGAGACGAGGAGGGGGCTCTCGGCCTTGCTCCTGCTCCTCCTGAGACTCGAGACCCTTGTCAGGGCCCCGCTCAGAGCACAGGCTTCAACCTTCCTCTGCCTGGAGGCCAGAGGGGTCCTGAGCCCACCAGGCGTCTCCCTCGGGGGCTCACGGGCCAGCCAGCCGCACCCCTGCTGCTGTGCCCCTTGGCGCTGGCACCTCGGTATCAAAGTGAGCCTCGTCTTCCCGAACACCATGCCGGTTTCCTCCGTTGCCGCCGCTGCTGGGAGTTCCCCGCCTCCCCCCTGCCCCCAGCACTGGCTCTTTCCCCCAGCGGGGGCCCCAGGAGCTGCTGCTGCTCTTCCCCCCACAGCCATCAAGGACAGGAGTGGGCCAGCCTTGTTCTGGGCCTGCCGGAAGGGCCTGCCGTCTGGTTCCGTCTCAGGGTGCGGTTAGTCCCCTTTGGATTTGGACCAGGCGGCTTGCTGGCCAGGAGGACCCAAGGGTTTGGGTCTGCGTCCCGGCCACCCAGCCTCCTTTCTCCCGAGCTCCTGGGGGGCTTTGTATGAGGAGGCAGGACACCTGCCGTGTGCGAACCTGCCCGTAACGGTTTTAATTTGTCGGAGTCTTGATTTCTTCCCTTGTGGCCTAAAGAGATGACTCTTCGAAGCTTTGATTTCCTCACTTTTCAAAGGAACTGGTAATGTGAACGTCCTGGTCCGGGAGCCGTCAGCGCACCGAGTGCTGCTGGGTGCAGGTTCACACCGGACACGCCGCGGATGTGCGGCCGGAGGCCTGGGCGGCTGGGATGCAGGGCGGCTCCCAAACCCAGACACCCGCACGTGCCCCTCTTCCTTCAGGTCCCTGAGCCGTTCCCATCTCCTCCGCCTCCTTTCTTTCTCATACATCTGGCTCCGTCTGCGGTCCGTGGCCTTCTCGCTGGTCCACATTCTGTGTGACTTCATGCACCTCTGCCTGCGGCCCCTGGAGAGTCCGTAAGAGACTGTCCCCGGCGAGCGGCCCCCCCACAGTCGTGGAGGCTCAGGAACGGACGGTGGGTCAGTGTGTCGCCGTCCGCCGTCCCCCCTGTGCCCGCATCACCTCTTCTCGGAGCCGAGGAGGAACGTCTTACCCAGGAGGCCGAGCTGAACCGATGTGACTGTCACCATCACCATGAGCGCCATTGTCCTGGGGCTCGTAGAGGGTATGACAGACGACCTCACCCACGGCCAGGAGCTCCTGCCTCTGTGGTTGGATTTTACCCCCACTCTTCTTTTTCCCCGCCCGGCTATGTGCCTGCCCCTTCCTCAAAACTCTGGAAAGGAAACTTGAACTCGGTACAGCCATTTATACCTGACTGTGGCTGCGTGGGCCACTGCCCATGGGAAGGGGACGTGTCTGCTCAGGAAGGAGACGACAGGTCTCAGGGGGCTTGTAAGGGGAGCTCTGCAGAGCAGGCCAAGGACCCAGGGGAGGCTGGGAGGCGGGTGAAGCAGTGGCTGCTCCAGACCCGCCGTGAGGAGGCCAAGTTCCGTCTGCCAGCACGTGATCAGGCCTACTTACCACAGGTCACACCCAGTCTCGTGCTGTCACGTGCTCCGGAGGTGACTCTCGGCAGGTACTCACGGAGGACTGCAGAAGCACCTGCCCCCCCCCCCCAAAGTGCAGGGCGGGTCAGTGTTAGGGATGTGCTCATGACTGACTCTATGCCAAGGGCTGACCCAGGCTAGCCCGGCTCCCCTCCCCCGCTGCCCTCCTCCAGCCCGCTGTCCAAACTCAGGCTCAGCTCTGTCTGCCTCAAGTTCTTGGCCAGGAGCTGGTGCCCCTGGGCTGGGGAGGGAGCCTGGGACCTCGGCTCCGTTTCTCTGCAGCCCTGCCCAGTAGGCCGTGCCTCCGGGCTGACTCTGGGAGTGCGCACTGAGCAGGAGTGCAGCTGTGGACAGAGAGCCCGCTAGTGAGACCCCTTCCCTACCTCCAGGACGGAGCTCAGAGCACGTTGTCAGGCCTGCTCCAGGCTCTGCTTTCCAGAAGTAAGCCTGAAGCGAGGTGGACACGAAGGTCCGTTCCCGCTGCCACCACCCGCCTCATCGTCTGCCCTCCCGCGACGGGACCGCACGGCTCCCAGGACTCGCCGACCCGCAGCGAACCCCAGCGCACCCCTGGGGGCCCGCGGCGCAGGCCTGCAGAGCACGGAGGGCTCAGAGAGGCAGGTGCGCCGCTCGGGCTGCCCGGAAGCTCCCCACCTCTTCCCGGGGAGCGCAGAGCTCGACAGCCCCGGGGTGGAAAGCCAAGCCGTGGCCTTTTCCAGAACGCCTATGGGCACCACTTAGAAGCCTCATCTGCTCAGCCGGCAGGCCCGGTAGCTGGAGGCCGGGGGGCCCCAGAACCGCCCCTGGGGCCTGTGTGCCCGCTCGCTCTGCCTGGGTCCACACTGCACGCCCTGCCCATGACCCCGGTGTCCCTCCGCACGCTGACCTGACCAGAAAAGGTGAGAAGAGGAGGTGGGGCGAGAGGAAGGGGGGCGATAAGAGGAGCACCTGCCTGGAAGCAGGAGGCCTGGGCTCTAGCCTGGCCGCTAAGTTTCTGTGTGACCTTGGATGAATCACACGACCTCTCTGAGCCTCACCTTCCTCGTCTGTAACAGAAAGGGCCTTCCGTGGTCTCTCAGGTTCCTTCCAGCGCTGAGATCCAGCCTCTACAAGCCCCCCCCCTGCCCCCCGGCAGTCCTGGTGCCCACGGGCACATCCAACGCCAATATATGTTGCCAGACCAGAAGGAAGTCACCTGGAGATCCTAGCACCTCCCTTTCGACGGGAGGCCTCCGCTCTGCCATGTCTTCCCGTGACCGCCTCGGAGTGCTACCTGCGTGGCCTTGACCTCCACTGGGGCCCACCTCGGCTTCCTCGTCAGGGGATTCTGGGACCTTTCTCCCCTGAACTGCAATCAGCAAGCAGATTCAATCCCACCTTCGGCTAAAGATCTGGAAGCTGGCGGCCCCGGCCTGAGGGAAGACAGGCGTTAGACGCCGCCCCACGCCGAGGCCTCCTCTCGCCAGCGCACGCAGACGCCCGTCAGAGCTGCAGTACTGGCGGGGAGGGCTGAGCTTCCAGCAGCACGTTCTGAGGCGCACAGGCCGCTCAGCGGCGCAGGAGAACGGGCCCCACGATGGACGGGCACCTCCTTTCAGACCCGCTCCTGCCTTCTTTTAAGGAGACTCCTCCTCTCTCCCACTCTGTTCCCTCTTCCCTCCGAGTCTCCATATATAACGGAGACGCTGGCGTCTTCGCCCCACACACCCTTTCTCTGTTTTTGGTTAATGAAATGTGCGAACAACTTGTTCCCAACTAAACACAAGCCCTGAGGGGGCTCCTGCCTTCCCGTGCGGGAGGCAGAGGTGGGGAGGCCCCTGCGGGGAAGGGAGGCGGACAGGAAGGAGGAGGGTGGACAGACCAGTACCGAACTGCGTGCGTGACCCGTTCCTCTTCTGCTCCCGCTGTGTGCCAGCCCGGCCCTGGTCTTCGTGACCGGTGCACGGGCGCAGGGACCCGGGGAGGCCCCGCCGCTTTCAGAAACGAATCAGCACCCCCACGAGTTAGGAAGAACGGACGGAGGCTAGGGACGGTGGTCCCAGTCGGAGGGGAAATCCTCCTGAGGGTTTCTTCCTTGGCATCGGTTCTCAGGGAGGGAAGGCGGGGCGTGGAGAGGAGAATGGTGATGACCTCTGTGGAGGCCGTCGGCACACAGGTGTCTGTGTGCGTCTGTGGCCGTCTTTCCTGTCCTTCCTTAGATCCAGGACTGGGATTTTGGTGGGGGCAATGGATAGAGGGCAGGCAGCTGTGTGATAAAGTAATAGTCCCAGGAGACAGACAGACCGCATTTCTTCCATCTTACATGCGGGCAAACTGAGATTTTGAGGTGCTGCGTAACCTACCCTGACTCACCCAGCTCAGAAGCAGTGGGTCCAGGATATGGATCCAGGCCGTTTGGTTCTGGAATCTACATGCCTAATCCTTGTGCTATACGGGAAGGGACGTGGAGGCAGAGGCTCCTTTCACCCGTCGGCTGTGTGGCCTGAGGCTGGACACTCCCCTCCCCGACCTTCCATTTCCTCGCTGGTTTATTAGGGGGCTCAAAGCAGGACATGCGTGTCAGTGCACTTTGCAAACTTTGAGCTCGGGTCTAGCTCAGGTCCTCATCTCCAAAGGGATCAGCATGCTTGCCGTGTGGTTCACACACAGTAGGTCTTCACTCTGAGCCCTTTCCCCCGGGAAGCACGCTGTCCAGCAACGACCCAGGCCCGTGTGCCCACATGCCCGGGGGCCAGCCATGCTCCGGCCTCGTGTGGTTTTCCTGGTTGTTGCAACGTCGGCCTTTCTCATGTCGTCTTCCTCCCTCATTTCACCGCATTTCACGATGCTGCAGGCGTCTTTCAACCTGCTGTAAGGTCTGTTGACGCAGCGTAAGGTCTATAAGTCAGATAAACCTCGTGGGTGTTCAGCAAACACTTCTCGACTACCGGAGCCAAGGAAGCACTGCAGGGAGGAGGAATGACTAGACCAGGGAGTGGACCGACCAGGGAAGGGGCACGCCTTCCCCGAGGAGCTGAGGGTACTGCGGCCGGGGGGAGGGCAGACCTGGGTCTGGTTCCTGTTTGAGCCGGCCAATAACAAACGGATCTTGGACAAGTCCCATATTCTCTCAGATCTTCGGTTTCCTCGGCTATAGAATGGGGGAAGGCCTTGGCGGGTGGGCTGAGGGGCCTGCTCAGGGCGGTTCTCTCCCCTCCCCCATCTCTCCCTGCTTCCCTAGGGGGCCCCTTACTTGTCACATACCTGTCTCTGTCACCCCCACTCGCAGGGACATGGGTCAGATCCCCTCCAGAACCCTGGAGTGCAAGGAGGCTGAAGGGCCCCAGAGCTACAGGACGGCTGTGGGTGAGGGTTCGGGGGTTCGGGGTGCGTTTTCCTTACACCCCAATGGGCACGGAACACACAAAAGTGCTCTCTACCTGCCGCCACGCTCTCATTAGAATGTGGGAGTTTTGTCACGTGTCCTGCTCAGAGTTTGGCTTCACCTGAAATTCAGAGACACATCAAAAGGTCCCATTGCACCTCCTTCATGGTTGGGACGTGGTCGGGCAGTGCTGGCACTGAATCCTGGACGTGAGCAGGAGCTCCTGGAGGTGGGTGGGGCGGGAGCGCTCAGGCAGCAGAGCGGCCCATGTGGGCACAAGCTCCGTCCAAGTTCACAGCTGGAGCCTGAGCAGGTGGAGAGAGGGACGGCGGCTGGAGTGGTAGAAGGTATCCCCAGGCCATCGGAAGACAGGACCGGAAGGGCAGAGAAGGGAACCCTGAGGCCGTGGCCTTGGTCTCCCGTGTTTCACAGTCACGCGCTGCCCGCATTCGAGGGGGAAACTTCCCTGGCACCCTGGCACCTCCCCTTCATGGCACCTCCCCTTCGTGGCACCCCACTTCCCAGACACCACCCGGGAGGGCAGGGTCTCCGTCCTGCCGGGAGCCCCTCTGCAGGCAGGAGGCCCCTGAAGGGTGGAGCGGGCATGACACAACGGAGAAAACCGAGCGGTTCTGGGTGGGGATGGTGGGGAGACGGGAGGCGGGCGGCCAGTTAGGAGATTCAACAATCATATTAATTTGCGGTGATATTAATAGAATAGGCTCCTGCGCTGGAGGGTGTTATGTGGGCGTTTGCGATTCTTCCCGGGGCCTTAGGAGGGACTCCCGAGGATGCAGCGAAGAAAAAGTCCGAGGACTGATTTATTTAATTAATTAAAGAAGCCGTATCTGCTACCGATGTCCTCACATGGGTTTTCTATTTTCTGTTTAGGTGGAGAACGGGGCGGGGGCTG
>PISW01015818.1:0-15444 GCA_004023785.1 Mungos mungo
GGGGGGGTTGCTGTGGACCTGGCCCCAGTCAGCACCCCAGGCTGCAGGGAGGAGAGGCACAGGCTGGCAGCATGGCAATGGAAGGGACTGACCCGTGCTCGGTGGAGGGGGTGCCGAGGCCCCTTGGGCGGGTCGGCAGAGGGGAGGCAGCAGCTTGCATGCAGGACTGGGAAGTTCAAGATGGACCAGACTGTTTCCCCTGGCCCTCCAGGCAGGTCAGCCTCCCCCCCTTTCAAGGCTCTCTCTCCCCAACCTCTTTAACGAACCCCAGTCCCGAGGCTGCTTGGAGCACGGGCTTAGTGACAGAGCCTGCTCCCCAGGGCTGCTCCCCATGCGCGGTGCTCAGTGGGCCCGGTGCCCTGGACGTGATGGTGGAAACCCCAGCACGCGGGTGTAGAGTCACGTGGGCCTGACTCTGGACTGGGGGAAGAGAATGAGGTAGGTGAGGGTCTGTGAGGACAGGGAGGAGAGAGGGGGAGTGCTGGGAGCAGGGAAGTAGGGCATTACCAAGCACCTGCTGAGGTGAGCCTCTGAGGGGTCCCATTGAGTCTTCTTTACCGAATCAAGATGGACACACCCTTACCCCCATTCTGCAGACCGTAACACTGAGGCTCAGAGGGGTTAGCAGTTCCTGCGGCTGAGAGGCCAGTGACATGGCTGAGGACAGGTTGGCCCAGGCCCTTCTGACTCCAAGGCCTCAGGAGCCTGGGACCTGCAGCTGGACATGACCTGACCTCCTGCCTCTGCCCACACTCAGGCTGCCTGGGCTCCTGGCTCCCGTTGCCTGCACCCCTGCTGGGGCGTGGTGCGGAGACAAAAATCAGGTTCTAACCCGCTGGGGTTTCCTTTCAGTGCCAGGTGACCGTGCTGACGGAGCCGTCACCCCCTACCCAGCAGCCTCCCACCTCCGGCAGTGAACAGATCGGGTTTTTGAAGACCATCAACTGCTCCTGCCCGGCTGGAGAAAAGGTACCCTCTCCAGCGGACCCTCAGCCCCCAGCCCGGGGCCCCTGAGCTGAGCAGGGCAGGGCGGTCACCAGGAGCAACAGTGGAGGTGGGAGATTCCCATCATGCATGGGGGCAGCCAGGGCGATGGCCTCAGGTGCTGGGGGGCCCTCCTTGTTCCTTGGGCTCTTGTTTCTTGATGTCCCGGGTCATGAGGAGGGGAGCTATGAGACGTGGTAAGGTTTTCCTGGAGCCGCGGTATTCCTGAGTTTTCCGGGCTCCTGCTGGTGCCCTCGCCACTCACATGCAAGTAATCAAACCCCATCTGGGTGCGAACGAGGCCCAGAGAGGGCCGCATATAAAGAGTCTTGTCTACTTGGCTTCTGATTTACAAACAGGGTGTTTCTGTGAACACCACCAGCACGGTCCACTAGCCTGGATTAAAGGTCTCATCGAGTGCCCAAGGTCTTCATCTCTTCTGTTTTCTGGAGGCCAGTGGCCATTTTGATAAGATAAAACCAAACCAAAACAAAAACCCAACATTTTCCACTGTTTGAGCAGAAGGACTTAACCAAACACCCAAGGATGATAAAAAGCAGCCCAGTGCTGGGGAAGGTCCCGGGAGGTGCTGCTGGACCCGCAGCCCGGGCCCTCCCTCCACAGCCTGCAGTTACATGCCCAGCTGCCTCTGCCCTCCCAGCTGGGGGCCAGCATCCCTGAGGCACTCAGGGACTCTGCAGGGGACGAGTCAGACAGACAGAAGTGTGAAATCACGGCCAAGTTCGCTAAGATGGACACACTGTCAGGACACAGGTCCTGGCAGGTGGACTCCCTCTCCCCCCCTCCACCCGTTCACCATCACACCTTCCCTCCCTTCTTTCTCCCCCAAAAGCCAGACCTGGGGAGACAGGGAGCCCCCAGCAGCTCTCATCAGGTGAGGCTGTCAGCTGCTGGCCGGACTTGCTGAAAGGAGCCAGCTCGGCCTTGCTGTGAGCTGAGGCTTTTCCCAGGCAGAGGCACCTTGGCCCGGTGCCCACTGGGTTAGGATGGGAGACATCGAGCAGGGAGCCGGGGTGAGCACCCAGGGCTGGACGGCCACCCCTCCCCTGGCCTCGGCTTTCGATGAAGAACCCTGAGTGAGAGGCTACTGCGTCGTGAGGTTTGGGTGACCAGCAGCTGCTCACAGACAGACCGTGCCGGGGAGGGTGGCTGAAGCCAGTTCTGCCCAGTCCAGGCTCTTCCCCTGAGCCAGGCTATGCCCTGGACATGTCCCGCTGGGGCTCCTGTGGTCCCTGACACAGACCTGTGGGAGGGGAGTCTGGGGTCCAGCGGGCCTCCACCTCCTGCGCCCCTCCCCCCTTCCCCCGGTGCACGGCCGAGGCGGGTCCCCTGTGGCCTTTTTAGCCCCATCTCTCTCCACTCTGCCCTCCCAATTTCCAGCACACCGAGAACTGCTGACTTCTCGCAGGGCTCATGACCGTTCTTGTCTGCTGGCATTTGCATGGACCATGCTCCCCCCTTATCTGGCTCATACCTGGTCCTCTCTCTAGATGTCCCCAGGGAATCCTTCCTGAGCACATTGTCACATATGTGAATTCCCTTCTCCCTCCCTCTAGCCTGCCCTCCCTCCTCCCATCACCCACCGCGTACCCATTCAATAGCTATTTATTCGGCGCCTACTATTTCCAAGACCCTATGAGCCTTTCCCCTCCATGTGCTGCCCTCTACCTTAGCAACGATCCCATATGGATTAGAAACATCTAGTAGGTGTCAGATGGCAAAGATTCAATCTTGACATGGCTGTCTTTTCAGCCACTGATGTACCTAGCCTGACTTTACTCAGTAGTGGTTGGACCGAGGGACACAGGGTGTGAAGGATAATGGGCCCATGGTGGCCGGGCAGCTGGGAGGGAGGGATAAAGGAGCACAGAGTCTCTTGCCGGAGGACAAGGTCTTCCTCGTCAAGATCACCAGTCACCTTACAAATTCTCACCCTCCAGTTCTGGCAGAATCAGCCGGTAATCCATTCCCAGATTCACTCAACCGTGCCTTATTTTTGTAGTAAACAGTAAGCGCCCACTGTGTGCTGAGCACCGAGGTTTTAAGACACGCAGTGCGCGGTCCTCAGAAGTGCTCCAGCGGGCCACGGTGCCCAGGAGCACTGAGGTGCGCCCAGCCCGGGGAGTTCGCCACCGGGCTGCTTCCCCGCACAGGTGAGGGAGGGGGGCTTCTCCCTCCCCAGAGAAGAGGCCCCGTGGAGGAGCTTCAACAGCCACCTCATTAAATAGGCGTGACCTCCGGATCGCCATCTTCCGCGCCATAGAAGTTAGGGCGCACGGGGCCAAGGAGGTCTGAGCGTTCTCTCCTGGAGGCAGACCTCGGACCACGGGCAGACTCGGCTTCCAGCGGTTTGAGTCTTTGATTCAGTTACAGAACGCTTCCATTCGTCACCCAGCTCAACGTGCCTTTTGGGTCTGTGTTTGTGTCTCTAGTACCAAGCATGGTGCATGTGAACTGTGTGTCAGGCATTCCCGTGGGTATTATGTGAGGTCAAACACACAAAATTATGTACCCCCGTGCACGTGCAGATGACACCCATGAATGCGTTTAAAAACAAACGTGTTCCTGAAGCAGCTAAGTACACAGCGCTTGCACTTTTGGCGATGGGTGTTACGTAAATGTCAGTGGGTGTGGTGTCCCTTCCTTTACATTAACGTGGAGAGATTTACACACGTACCATTGTACAAATCGTGTTCCATTTGCTTTTCCTGTGGCAATATTTACATGCACCCACAACTTAACAGATCAGAATTTTTTTTACATTTATTTATTTTTGAGAAACAGAGAGAGACATAGCATGAGCAGGGGAGGGGCAGAGAGAGAAAGAGACACAGGATCCGAAGCAGGCTCCAGGCTCTGAGCTGTCAGCACAGAGCTTGACGCAGGGCTCGAACCCATAAACCGTGAGATCATGACCAGCGCCAAAGTCGGACACTCAACTGACTGAGCCACCAAGGCACCCCAAGATCAGAATTTTAATCTAGTAATAAGATCTTTTTACACATATAGCTTTTATTTTATTTTATTTTATTTTCACTTTATTTTGAGAGAGAGAGAGAGAGAGAGGATGAGTGGGGGAGGGAGGGGCAGAGATGGAGAGAGAAAGAGAAACCCAAGCAGGCTCCATGCCCAATGTGGAGCCTGATGGAGGGCTCGACTTCACAAACTGGGAGATCATGACCTGAACTGAAATTAAGAGTCGAACACTTAACCAATTGAGCCACCAGGTGCCCCAACGAATAGCATATATTTTAGAAAGTGACTGATGTTTAGAGTCAGGCTGAAGACATGCATTGCGTTGGTATTTGGGGAAATAATAACTATAGGAACCATTAGCGGGTCACGCGGTATTTTCAGCTGAAGTAGTGGCATTGCCGTGGTAAGTGGGGCGCCATCTTGTTTGTCTCTGTATTCCACTGATGGCTACATACAGGGGATGCCAACATGTCCCATATAGTTAGAGCTGAAGATCAGGGGCTCTGGGCCCCAGGGAACCTTGTCCAGCTGGCTGGTCACAGGTGGGTCACTCAGAGACTGGCCTGGGAGCATGTGAGGGATCAACAACCAGAGAGGACAGACGGAGGGAAATTCACCGCAGCCTCACTGGTTTCTTTTGTCCTTCTTCCTTTAGGGCGAGAAGGGCTCTCATGGCCCCCTGGGACTCCCCGGTCCAAAGGTGAGTACGGGCGCCGCTCAGGGGCAATTTGGGGCCCGGGGAAGCCTTCTCGGTGCTCTGTGTGGAGACATGAAGGTGGCGAGTTATATGCTTGCTTCTGCACTGGTTCAGGTGGAAGGATCGTGGGGTCTGGAACCTCTGCGCCTCAGTCTGAAAACCTGAGCTTAGAAAGCCCTGGCTCGGACCCCATTTGCTCCATTGGGCTCACCTCTCCGTGTCAGCCCTTTTAGGCTTCTGTATTCCAGAAACCTCAGGGCTGGGCTTGTCCGAGTCTGTTTAGACTGGCCTGTTACGTTTTTCTGCAAGTTGCCTGGCACTCGTGTGCACGAATTGTCCAAACTCACGAGTTGCTCCAAGCCCAGTGCCTCCCCGTGGGGGCCCCCTCCTCAGTCAGGCAGCAGCCTCTGGGTCTCCTCCCCTTCCTGGGTATTAGTGTTGATAGAGCTGCACAGGGCTGTCTTCTCACCTGGTTCTCTGGTCTCGGAAAGCTCAGACCCAGAGCTGCTACCTGCCCGCGGTCATCCAGGCGGACGGAAAAGCGCAGCGTTACCCAGCGGCCGTCACCCAGTCTGTTTGAAAGAGGGGCAGCGTGGAAACACCCAGAGATGATGCCCCCCTGTCTGTCCGTCTCTCTCCCTCATTCTTTCCCTCCCTTTTTTCTCCCCCAACTCTGCTGGGCTGGGGAGCACGGTCACAGACATGCACACAACCCCCACCTGCTCTGTTCCCCTCCCCCCAGTGCCAAAGAAGAGCAGCTCGGGGCAGCCCAGGGTGCCAGGTGGTCCTCGCGAGGAGGAGCAGGGGCTTATGCCTCCCCGGGCACCCCTGGGCTGTAGGCTCAGCCCCTCTGCTGTCAGATGGAAGAAAAGAGCAGAGGTGTCGGGGGAGGGTAGCGGGGGGAAGGAGAGAGTGTTTGTCTGGAACAGTGTGCTTCTTTGTGGGGTGACTGTGCTGCGGTTGCGCAGACCCAGGGCTGGGCAGGGACCTGAGCAGGGAGGGCAAGGCAGGGGGAGGGGAGATGAGGGAGGGACTTGGGCACAGTTTCCTGGAGATGAGTGAGGGTCCCTCAGAGCTGATTTGTTGTCCTGGCACTTCAGCCTCACCGGTCAGATTGTCTCAGGCTGACACTGAGACTCTGAGGAAACGGCCGTGGGTCCCAGCGGCCCCCTTTACCCAGATGCAGCTCAGGTCGGGTCACGTGATCCGTGACCCCAGGTGCCAAGGCCCGTTCTAGTGCAGGACATTAAGGTGAATGGAGCCCGTCCCCAGTGCTCGCAAGCTGGCAACAGGCGTGCATGGGATCGCCTGTGGGGAAAGCCAGGGTGGAGGGCCCACGGGCCCGGCAGGATGCATAGGAGCTTCTCGGGGTAAAGAGGGCCGGGGAAGGGCATGACAGGCCAAGGGAACAGCATTAGCAAACTAGCTCAGCATGTGAAGTGGGAGGTGGGGGTGGGCACAGGTGAAACTGCATACCAAGGAGAAAAGCAGGAAATTGAGGCTCCTGTGCTGGGCACCCAAGGCCTTCCTGGGTTGGCTGCTGGCACAGTAGGAGGCGGCTCCAGGCCCACACTTGGCCCTCGGTGAATTGTCTTCCCTGCAAACATGGTTTCCTCCTCCCCCTGCCCTCCCTGTCGTCATGGCCAGCTGTGAGGGCTGAGGACCTTGTAGGCACAGACTGGGCATGCAGATGGCATCATCAGGGGACCCTGGCTGGCCTCTGGCAGGTTCCAAAGTCCCTTCATGCTTTCAGTCTTGGGTGAACTCATGACTGCATGCCCATTTCACAGAGGAGGAGCCCAAGGCCCGAAGAGTAACGATGCTCCCATGTTCAGTGGCAGAGCAGGGCTTTGAGCCCCGGGCTTCTCACTCCCCTTTGGGGGCTGGGTCATTCCCAGAGCAAACACGTAATGCTTTCACCCACTCGCTTGCTCGAGATGCCCTTAGTTCTGGAATTAAGAGGTTGGGGAAACTCTTTAGATGCTTCCCCCCTCTCCCAGGGGCCTGATGCATGGCCTCATTGTGCAGTGAGGAAATCAGCTGCCTCCAGGGAGTTGGGGGTTGGGGCCGAGTGGGCAGTGAGCAGGGGGAGCCCTGCCAGGGGGCCTGACCCAGTGCTCATCTCTGGTTTCCGCCCCTACAGGGAGACAGGGGAGCCACTGGGCTGGCTGGAGCTCCTGGACCCAAGGGAGAAAAAGGTGACGTGGTGAGTACGGGCTGGCGTGGGAGACCCCCCACAGTGAGCGTGTGGCCAGAATGCACTGAGCACCTAGTGGGAGGCAGACGCCAAGCCCCACGCTGCCCTCGGAATGGAGTCCGAACTCCTCTCCAGGGCAAGGACCAGGCCAACCCTGTCCTGCACCCCTCCCCGCCAATTCTGTGTGCCCAGA
Organism: Mungos mungo; assembly: GCA_004023785.1. NCBI lineage: Eukaryota > Metazoa > Chordata > Mammalia > Carnivora > Herpestidae > Mungos > Mungos mungo. The sequence continues at coordinate 7,069 of PISW01015818.1, forward strand.
GCAGCAGCCAGGAGTCTCCAACTGGTCACTTCTCACTGGTGCATGTGCTCTTTCCTCCACAAGGATTGGACTGATTTCACTGCCTTTCCACACCTGGCTTTGCCCTCACCTCCCCTCTCAGACTGGCCCTATTTTCTCACATTCACATGGAACCGTGTGTGGGTCTCCACAATTCCCTGTGGCCCCAGAAAAGAAGCAGGAACACTGTGTGCCTGGGCCGGGGCACAGGTGGCAGAAGAACCAGCAAAACCTACAAAGTAGGCATCACAGGGAGAGTCAAAGAGCAAAGGAAAATCATTCTCTTATTTAAAGTTTATTTGTTCATTTTGGGAGATAAAGGTAGAGCTCATGAGCAGGGGAGAGGCAGAGAGAGAGGGGGAGAGAGAGAATCCCAAGCAGGCTCCTCACTCTCTGTGCAGAGACTGGCATGGGGCTTGGACTCACAACCCTGGGATCATGACCTGAGCTGAAATCAAGAGTCAGAGGGTCAACCAGTTGAACTTCCCAAGGGCCCCAAAGGGAAATCATCTTCAAGTAGGAAAGACAAGCATTAGGACAGCATCACATCAAATCCAGAGTCTAAGTAAAGAGATAGAAATTGCTAAAAAAAAAAAAAAAGAATGAAATGGAAATTCTAGAGATGAAAATTGGAACTGGAATGAAAAGGGCAATCCGTAGAGAGGCTCGACGGGAGGTCTGGACTGGCTGCAGGACGAGCCGACGTTCTTGCAAACAGACCAGCCGTGATCGTGTGAGCTGGAGACTAGAGAGAAACAGCAAGGCGGCAAGTGGTCAGAGCCCCGGAGTGCACCAGGATGCACATACGGGAGCAGAAAACGTATTCAGAGAAATAATGGTGGGGAAAAACATCCCACATATGGCGAAAATCAGTAATCTGCCCATTCAAGAAGCTCCATGAACACAAATCAAGATAAATACAAAGAGATCCGTCCTCAGAGTGTAGTAAAAATGCTAAAAGAGAAACTTTTTAAAAATGTTTAGAGAGGGGCGCCTGGGTGGCTCAGTCAGTTAAGCGACCGGCTTTGACTCAGGTCATGATCTCACGGTTTGTGGGTTCGAGCCCCGTGTCGGGCTCTGTGCTGACAGCTCAGAGCCTGGAGCCTGCTTCAGATTCTGTATCTCCCTCTCTCTCTGCCCCTCCCCTGCTTGCACCATCTCTCTTTCTCTCTCAAAAGTAAATTAAAAACATAAAAAATGTTTAAAGAGTAAGAGAGAGAGAAACAGAGAGAGAGTGATAGAGGGAGAGAGAGAATCCCAAGCAGGCTCAGCACTGGCAGCTCAGAGCCTGACTTGGAGCTTGATCTCACAGACCGTGAGATCATCACCTAAGCTGAAATCAAGAGTCAGCCACTCAACCGACAGAGCCACCCGGGTGCCCTGAGAAACTGTTGAAAGCGGCAAGAGAAAGAAAGGAGTCAACGTGTACACAGAAAGCCCAGTAAGAACATTCGCTGGCAGACCTTCGGGAATAATGGGGGCCAGAGTGCAGCAGGATGATGGTGTACGACTGGGCATTTAACAAACAGGTGTGGGGACGATGGCCCACTCCATGGAGGGAGCGGTGTGTGAATAAACCCCACCAGAAGTCGTAGAGGTCTGAAGTAGATCACGGTAAGGTAAGATGTGTCTGGTACGCCCAAGAGCAGCCTCTAAGAAATAAAACAAATATACAGGGAAAGTGGTATTAAAGATACTAAGATATTACTAAGAAATACTTAATGCTGAAAAAGAAAAAAGTGGCAAGGGAAGAATCAAGAGACAACAACAAAATGATAGGAGACAGAAATGGAAAGTAAGGTGGCAGATGGAAAGCCAGCTGCAGTGAAACCTTGGTGTGCGAGGATAATTTCTTCCGGAAACATGCTTGTAATGCAAAGCACTCGTATATCAAAGCAAATTTCAAGAACTGTGGGCTCCGTTGTGATCACGTGATGTTCGGCATCACGTACTACTTGTATTGCAAATGTCGCTCATTTATCAAGTGACATTTGTTAGATGTGTTTGCTTATCTTGCGGAACAAGTGAGTCACAATCCAGGGTTTTACTCTGTACCAGTGACCGTGCTACGTTTTCACACTGGACATAAAAACAAGATCCGGCTCTGTCCTGTCTACAGCAGACACACTTGAGATTCAAAGGTGCAAAGAGATTGAATGTAAAAGGATGGAAAATACATATTCTGAAAATAGAAGACATACAAATTGCAAGTGACCGTGCTCATATCAAACAAAAGACTTTAAAACCGGAAGTCATTAGAAATAAAGGGGGATATTTGATCATGCTAAGAGTGTCGGTCTTTCAGACATGGACAACGGTTGTAAACACATGTGCACCTAACACGAGTCCAAAATGCATGAAGCAACAAGTGGCAGAATGGAAGGAAGAAACGGGCGACTCGGCGGTGACAGAGACCTCGGTGCCTCCCTAGTGACGCATCCAGGAGCCAGGACGGTGGAGAAGTTGGCGCCCTCATAACCTTGCTGGCCCAAAATGGCACAGCCGCTGTGGGAAACAGTCTGGCCATCCTTAACCGGTTAAGCAGAATTACCTTGTGACTCAGCAGCCCCACTTGGAGATCTGTATTCAAAAGAAATGAAGACATGTGCCCATGCAAGCCCTGTGCACAAATGCTCACAGAAGCATTATTCATAATAACCAAAGAGTAGGAACAACGCAGATGTCCGTCATGTGATGAATGGGTACATAAGACGTGTGACACACTCACCCAGTGGCTTGTTATTCAGCAGGAAATTGGAGCATCGCCGCATGTTACTGTACGGGTGGACCCTGAGAACACTTTGCTGAGAAATCGCTGGCCGTGAAGCCAGCCGTAACCCGCAAGCCATGTATTTGCATGTATGTGAGGGTCTCAAGGAGACCAGCCTACAGAGATGAAATAGGTTCGTGTTTGCCCAGGACAGGGGGGCGGGGGACATGAGGAGTGACTGCTAGTGGGTGCAGAGTTCTTTCTCAGCTGATGAAAAGGTCCTAACATTGATGGTGGTGGCTGTTGCATAGCTCCGTAAATATCCTAAGAACTATTGACGTGCACACTTTAGGTGAATTACCCAGCAGGTGGGTTATGTCTCCATGAAGTTCACGAGGGAAAAAATAATGATACCATGATATTGAGTTGTTGGAAAAATTAAATGGGGTAATACCCACGAGAATCAACACTTGGTTAGTAAGGTTAGCCTCTCTTTTGGAAACTCCTTGGCGGGGCTGATGGGAAAGCATCGGACCCTTTCAGACCCTGGGGTGCTGACATTGTGCGGGGAGATGCCCTCTAGTAAACCTTTGCTTCCTGCTTTCCTTTTCTAGGGCGGAGGGCCTTTTGTATACGGAGAGAAGGGGGAAAAGGTAAGCATCGCCCTTTCATCGCTCCTCTGGGGACTGCCAGGGAGCAGGGTGTGGGGGTCACCTGGGTGTGGGAGAGGTGGCCCACCGTCGTGCCATCTGTGAGAGTCGGAATGGACAGGAGCTGTTCTGGGTTAAGCACGTAGCCTCCGCACGTCCTCCCCGATTTGGGCGGTTGGCGCCCACGCAGTGGCCAGGCTTCCGGGCAGCAATGAGCATGAGGGAGCACGGTTGGAGGGACAAGTTCGTGTAGGACGTGGGTGGCTGACAGTCCTTGGAGCAGAGGGTGCTCACCGGCGCCCATAGGGAGCAGGCAGGCCACGGAGCTGCAGAAGCTTTGGAGAGCAGCACTGAGGGGGGCACTAAATATCAGGGCGCATTCCAGGCTTGTCTGCAGCTTGGGAAGGTCTCTGCACGGTCAGACACGCTGAGCAAGTCTGAGTCGCAGGGGCCGGATGGGTATGAGAGGGGGGACACCAGGGGGATATGGGGAGTCCTCTGGGGGTTGCAGAAGTTTCAAGGGGAGATGGTGAGGAGCAGCAAGAGAGGCAGGCAGAGCGGTGGCAGAGACGGGGTGGGGGCGTGCATTTTCTCCACACGTACGAGTGTTGCACCTTCTCTCACTTCCTCATAACAAACAAAACCCAACAGATCCTGGACATTGGGGTCCTTCTGAAGAAAGCTCTACGTTGTTTGCCTATATGGAGAAATAAAAACCAGAGTATTGCTAAAATGCCATTTTTTAACTCGCACCAGCCATTAAAAATGGACCTTCTGTGCCCGTGGAGAGACATCCACAGGACTTCTAGGTGTGCATTAGGGCTAAGAGCTCACCAGAGTGCAGGACTCAGAGTGCACTGCTGATGGACCCCGGATGGGTTTGTCCTCACGCCCTCACGTAGGGCTGGCTGTGGGAGCCGGGGCCGCGAGGCTCCATTACTGTGGAAGCAACTCTCACGTGGCCAGCCCGTTCTCTCCCTGCAGGGACCCTTTTATCGAGGGCTTTCACTCCAGAGGTTCCCTTCACAGAGATAAATCGCAGAGGCACAGGAGTGCACACCCCACGTTTCACTCTGTAAGTCGTGAGGCTGGAAATGAGCCTGTGCTGGGTAGTAGGCAGAGGGCGAGCTAAGTTATCGTGCAGCTGAAGGATGCCGCGGCGCCCGGGGATGCCAGACCACATTTAGATCAACAATTAAGGACCTGGAGAAGGAAAATGGTACTTGGTTCATTTCGAAAGCACATGGGAACATATCTATAAAGTATGACCCTAGCCGGGGGGAGGGGCGCATCTTCACTCAGGTTCGCGCACACAATAGCTCCTGCCACGGGAAGAGTCAGAGTCAAGCGTGGCACGCAGCATAGCTTGACTTTGCCCTCAGTTTTCCAGTCTGAGTCTCCTGACGCTGAAGCTGAGGCTGGCGTCCACCGTCCGTGGTTCCTGTGTGGTCACTGGAGGACAGGTGCCCAAAGTCAGTAACTGCTTTGATCTGTCGTGGCCAGTTTACCAGGTTTCTGTGGGCCCCGGGTACAGCTCTTAGCAAGATACCCGGATGCTCCTATCAGGGCTGGGGTTGCTGGAGCCCTTGAAGTCTGGGTGCCGGGTCTGGGTGACACTTGGTGGGTAGTCCAGCCCGCGTCTCCTGGACCAGCATGCCCTCTGATGGAAAAGGTGTCTTCAGGCAGGAAGCGATGAGCCACCTCTTTTCTCCTTTGAGCAGCAGGTGCTACTCGGGCTGGTCTGTTCTGGTTTTGCTCGGAATGGGCAGCGTTACTCTCCCGATGCCTGGAGCCACCTCCCAGGCGCCCCGACCCCTGCCTGCAGCACCGCATCCGGGACCTGAAGCTGCCAGCTCACAGCCAGCCTGGAGACCTTTTCCTAGCCTGGGCGCCGGTGGCACAGATGGGCAGCTGGATGGACTGGCAGTTCTGCCTCTGTCCTTAGTTGACATTCTCTTGCAGTTGGACATTTTTAGCAAAGTCTGAGTCTTGATTCTGCCACATATTTGCTGTGTGATTTGGGGTGAGTCACTTCCCTCTCTGGGCCCCTGCTTCATCATCTGTAAAAGCGAGGGGGTGGGACGAGATGATGCATAAAGGCCCTTGCAGGCAGCAGCTCGGAGACTTGGGAGTCAGCCCAACCCAGCCCGAGTCCCCGGGGCTCGCTTCGACATCTTGGAGTTTTTGCTTCTCCTTCGAGGGTGAGCCAAGGCCAGGGTGGGTCACGGGGACCAACAGAGTCCACGGAGCAGAGGAGGTCACTGGTGACTAATGCATTTGGACAGGGCCCAACAAGCAGGCTTCTCCACTTGAATATCGCCCCCATAGCAGGCCATCGAGTGAGGGGCTGGGTGGACTGGAGCCCATGGGTCCAGGGGTTATATTTCTCTGATTGTGGCCTGTGTCTTGTGTTCCTGGCATGTAATTAACTGTGATGATGTGCGTCGGCCTCTGTGAGGGTCACCGTGCCCCATACCTTATGTTTCTTGATGAAGGCGGTGCTTTAGAGAGGGCGCTGCTTAGGCCCATTTCACAGCTGGGGAGAACAAAGCTTAGAGGTCAGGTGACCTGCCCAAGGTCACAAATTAGAAGGAGGGTGGGAAACACAATCACTGGTTATTACTAAAGTGAAAGGAGCTGGAAGGCTGATTGGAGCCCCCTTCCCCTGCAGCTGAGGAAACTGGCCTTCAGAGAAGGTGGGTGACCGGCCCAAGGTCAGACGGCTCTTGGCCTCCTGACTCTCCTTGGCTCCCGCATCAAATGCCCAAGACCATTGCATGGTGCCATGTTCCTGGGCCACTTCCTCCCCTTGTCTTGGAAGCTAATTTCATCTCTGGTTCCCATATTCACCAGAGAGTTCTTGGGGCCAATCTCCCCCTGTGTTTTAATACATATGAAACCAGGCTAAGTAAGAGGGGCCCACAGCCCAGGCGTTGGGGCCGTAAAAGGAGAGAAAAGGAGGATGAGCTTCCCAAGCATCTGGGGCACAGCTGGCATTAGGCGCAGGCTTGCCACGTGACGGATGGATGAATGGATCTGGGACTCCGCCCCCGGGACTGGGGACCAGCTCCACCCAGTAGGGGGATCCCAGACTGCCGTGGGGTGGACCCAGCTTCAGAATCTGGCTGCACCTCATGCTAACTGCGTGTCTGTCCTTGGTCTACTCTGAGCCTCAGTTTCCTCTTCTGTAAAAGGGGGAAGGGGACGGTACAGTTCCCACCCCGGAAGGAGGGAATGTACGTGAAGGGGTTGATGCAGCGCCCAGCGCAGCCAGCACTAGAGCTGGTGGTGCTCTGCTCCTGTCACTCCCATAATTTTCAGCTAATTTCCAGTTAGTTTGGTGGTAATGATGAGGGCATATAGGCACTGCTCTGGGCTGGGCTGGACCAGTTAGGGTGGAGTCGGAGAGAGCAGGGAGGGGTGACGTCCTCAGTGCCCTCTGCCCCTGGCTCTTCCCTGCAGAGAAGATTGGCCAGCACAGCGGGACACTGGCATGGAGGTTCTCTGGGTGGGCACTGAGTCGACCTGGGTGCCACGGGATGAAGTCTGCAGCCTCAGCCATACCGAGAGCCCCACCGGTAGAAAAAGATTTAGAAACAACAAAAACAGGACCAAGATGTGAGTTTCCAGTGAGCTTTCTCTGGGTGCCTCCCAAGGGTCTTTCTGCTCTGGGGACCAATGACGCTTTTGGAGGAACCTGGAGCCCCTGGGTTGTGTCCCGTTCCTGGGCCCACAGCGCCCTCTGGTGTCTGCAGGCCAGAGCGTCTGCTCCAGCTTCCCTCTGAAGCGGTTCCTATCTCATGTGACACAGGGCACATCTCTGCCGTTCTGGGTTGTCCGCTTTTCCGTAGAAATCTGGCACCAGAGAGGAGGGAGGGAAGAGGAAGTCTTGGTTTTGTGTTCAGACATGGGTTCAGGTGATGGAAGGAAAGCAGATCTGGGGAGCTGGGCGGACGTGGCTGGGATCCCAGGTCTGCAGTGGCTGGATGATCTTTGGTTGGTGTGTCTCTGAGCCTCAGCTTCTCATCTGTAAAGTGGGAACAGTGGTGCCTTCCCTGTAGGGTGGTTGTGGGGATCGTAGGAAGTTGATACTGCCTGTAAAAGCACCTGGCTTCGTCCCTGGCACATGGGAAGCACATAAAAATCCGTTCCTTGACTTTCTTGTCTTTCTTGTGCTAGAAGCCAAAGTCCATAGAAGAGGGATGTGTGTTTCTTACTGGTATGAGAGAGGGTGGTGGGTTCACAGAGCTCTTGAACCTGGGTGGGGGCCCCCACCAGGGGCTCATTGGCCAATTCAGCAGAGGAAAGACGTGCATAAGCCCAGTCCTGCAGTCCAGAGTGTGATTCTCCTTGCTGGTCCCTAGATGAACCAGGCTGTGGCCTCCACCCGCCATGCTGTCACACATGCTGAGGACCGTGCCTGAGCCTCCAGGGACGGAGGAGCAGAGGATGGTCACATCAGCAGAGCACATCAAGGGTTTCCTAGGATACTCGGTGTCATACTGCAGGGGGAAGGGGGTGGCGAGAAGATGCAACCAAAAAAAAGTGTCTAGGAGATTATCGTTGAGCACAGTCCATACAAAAGGAGAAACGGAAACAGAAACAAAATTAGTGCAAGCTGGCTCTGTCTTTTTAAGTACTCTTGACAACTACAGTGGCGACAAGAAATGGGGAGACTGGCTCATGGGGCATCACAGTCGAGCGCCAGACGGGCATGAGTGAAATTAGGAACACCTTACACCAGGGAGCGGTGCAGGCAACATAGTGCAAACGAAGCAGAGGCCAGGAAGCCCTCCCTGCACACGCAGAGGAGGCGCGTGTGTGGAGCAGACAGCCAGCATGTTGGGGCGATGGGAATTGGGGCTCCCATATGTCTTGTTAATTACCCTTCCTGGTGCTACAACATCTGTAAACATTTAACCAAAGACTAAGTCTTAATATAATGAAAATCCTCCTAACTGTAGTATACCCTCAGTGTTTGTGCGTGGAATCCCCAAG
>PISW01015819.1:0-15416 GCA_004023785.1 Mungos mungo
ACCCAAGAGAGACAGAAATGCTGATGCATAGGAGCACATGTACCCCAATGTTCATAGCAGCAATGTCAACAATAGCCAAAACATGGAAGGAGCCGAAATGTCCATCACCTGATGAATGGATCAAGAAGATGTGGTATATATTCACGATGGAGTACTACATGGCAATGAGAGGGAATGACATATGGCCATTTGTAGGAAATTGGATGGACCTTGAGGGTGTCATGCTGAGCGAAGTAAGCCAGGCAGAGAAGGACAGAAACCATATGTTTGCACTCATAGGTCTAGCAGGAAAACAGAAGAGACCTAATGGAGAACCAGGGGAAGCGGAGGAAGGAGAGAGAGTTGGGGAGAGAGAGGGATGCAAAACTTGGGAGACTACTAAATGCTGAAAATGAACTGAGAGTTGAAGGGGAAGGGGGCGGGGGGAAAAGAGGGAGTGGTGATGGTGGAGGGCACTTAAGGGGAAGAGCACTGGGTGTTGTATGGAAAACAATTTGACAATAAAATATTATGGGAAAAAAAAACCCAAAAAAATAAAAGCAAATGGCAACAACATTATATAAATATATTTACATATCTTATATGTTTATATAAGGTGCACCTGGATGGCTCAGTCAGTTAAAGACCAACTCTTGATTTCAGCTCAAGTTATGATCTCATGGTTAGTGAGATTGAACCCCACATAGGACTCTGTGCTGACAGCATGGAGACTGCTTAGGATTCTCTCCCCCTCTCTCTCTGCCCCTCCCCTTCTCATGCTCTCTATCTCTCTCAAAAATAAATATTTTCTAAAAATATATTTTAAAAGTTTTGCTCTTATGCTTATCATTATTACTACCAGTGATAAAAATGACGTTGATTACAATAACAGTAATGAACATTAATAATTTATTTCTCACTGTTTTATGTGCTATTCTTGGGGTTGTTCAAACACTATCTTTAACTCTCCTTAATAACCCTATGACATACAAATTATTAGTTTCTCCTTCAACAACTTACCCATGTTCATATAGGTAACAAATGGTCAGACTAGGTTACAAATCCAGGCAGTCTGTCATTGGAACCTATATTTTTCATTATTGCATTATTCAGTCTATATATCTTAGTTGGCTTCTCCTACTCCATGACCCACACCAGCATCAAAGATCTCAGCCAGGCTTCATACATAAGTCATCAGTTCTCCAGGCTGATTCTTGATCCTAAGTATGCTCTAGCCCAGATCCTGTACAGTACAGTACATTACAGTAAGATGTGTCTCTGTACTAGCCTTCTGACTTCAAAGCCAAGAAAACCTTAGGATGCTACAAGACCAAAGACATTACCCTCTGGATATCAAGGGAAGGAAGCTAGCAAATTAGAAAACATGGGTTCCAGGAATAGATCACTCTTTTTGAAATGTTGTCTAAATGGAAGAGTAAGAATTCATAATGCTTTTGTGCACAAAAAGAAAATGATTAGAATAACTTTTACTTATTGCTTAAAATATAAATATTCACAAAGATTAATTACTTTAAAAATTATGAATTAAATTTGATGAGTTTAAGTTAGCTATTTTATGATTCTCTACAGTGAGTGACTTAAACTTTTGCAGAATTCTGGCACTCACCTGGATCCAAAAAGTTGGTTTCTAGGAGCTATATATTTACCAACATTAGTCTAAGATGGTAAATATTCACGTTGAAATAGTGAATAGTGTTGAATAGTGTATAGTAAAATGTGGCTACATTATATTTGTTTTATATATATAATTACCAAAGTGTACCAAAGTGTTTAGTAGAGGCTAAATGGAAAACACCAGAGCATAAATACTCTGTTAGTATACATTCAAATTGTACCTAGAGATCTCTTCTAAATTAAGCAAAATTTTAAAGCAATGTTATTTTACAAAAAAAAAAACAAAAAAAACCTGGAAGAAATAAATCCTTTAAAAATTTCACAGAATTGAGTTTTGAGGTCTTTGCAAATTCATATGGAATAAAAAATGAGTTATGAATGCTGGAAAGCTATGAGACATCAATGTAAATCTGTAACAAGGATGGGCAAACCTGTTCAGATAAAATTGTAATGAGCAGTCTGAAACCTAGAAGTCTTTAACCAAATAAGAACCTCATTAAATTTGGAAGTTTCATTGACTATTTCTAGATACATTGCCTCTCCACATTTTTAAGTTTAATTCAAAGCAGGAATAAGAAGTAAATAAATTCACTGTGAGTGGGGTAGGTCTACTTTTAGTTTTGCAAATATTTGATTAGTTTAATAAATATTAAATAATAGTAATAGTCTGTGACAGTCAGGTCTTAAAGCAGTTATTCATAAACAGAAATCAGTAAAGATGAACCAATCAAGATAAAATAAGAAATCTTTTGAGCCGTTGTGCTTTTTCTGGGTGTTATATGGAAACCAATTTGATACTAAACTATTAAAAAAAAGAAATCTCTTGAGCTTCTTTTCACTTACATATAAATGGATACAATGAATGTTATTCATTGTTACTGTGGTTTATAATAAATTGTACAACTGTGGCAGTAATAAACAAGTTGTCTTCAGTTTGATTTTTAATTACTCTGTTCCTGCATTGAAAGTAATTTGAATACTAATAACATGGAAGAACTAAATATAGAAATGCAAGAATACAGTAGTGTTACCTTTTTGAATTTGCTGATCCTGAACTCAGCGGCAGTAATTAGTTTGCAATAAAATTTATCTACTATACTACTTGACATGGTGTCAATCATGGAACAAATTTGTATCGATAGAATATTTTCATATCTGATTTTAATTTCTGTACCATTCATTGATTCATCTATAAGTGTACATGAATTTCTCTGGGCAGCTAAACTTATTTTCTCACTGCTGAGACCCATTAGTGTGTTAAAAATTTACTAGAGAAATTTTACATAGATTTTCATATACTTGCCAACTATTTTCTTTGGCAAGACCAAATTTTACTAATATTGAATTCTTTGATGACTAAAGGTCAATGGTGACTTCATTTTGTAAGATGATTCACAAAGCCCTTTAATGCACACTAAACTTGATTTTCTGATTAATGGATAAACAGAATAGATTCTCAGTTTTACTGATGAAGAAACAGATTTTTTAAATAAAAATTTTAAGCTTATTTATTTATTTTGGGAGAGAGAGAGAGAGAGAGAGAGAGAGAGAGAGAGAGAGAGAGAGAGAGAATGAGTGGGGTAGGGGCAGAGAGAGAAGGATAGAGAGAATTCCAAGCAGGCTCGATGCTGACACTGCACAGAATCCTACAGTGGGCTCAAACTTCACAAACTGTGAGATCATGACCTGAGCTGAAATCAAGAGTCGGATGCTTAACCAACTGAGCCACCACTAAGAGGCCCCACCAAAACTGATAATTTTAACTATTTGACAATGTTTTCAATTCAAATATTTTTCTAACAAATTCCCTAAATATATCAATTCAGTAAGTATAAGGTAAATAATAGTGCATGAATGTAGAACTGGCAAATCAGAGAAAACAAGGTACAAGTAAATAATGAGCTCTTTCTCTATAAGCAAATGTATTATGTGGCTTGTCAAATATCTAAATACCTATTAAAATATCCATGTATATAGCAGTGCTCAGTAGAAAGGAGAATGAAGGAGGCATTATAAAATAAATAGATCATAGGCCTTATAGATAATCATTTCTGGGCCCAAATCCAGCCTGTGTCATTTAGTAGCTAGTAGCTAGTGATATCATCTAGACACATTATCTCTCTAATCCTGATTCCTAATCAGAAAAATGGAAATGATGATGATGATGATGATGTTTATCTTTTAAGGGTGATTTGAAAATTAAATTAAATTAATATGTTAAGTGGCTGGCATTTAATGTGATCAAAAATCTTGGGTCTTCTTTTCATTTGGTGAATTTAGGTAAGTAATATGCATAACACAAAAGAATCTGTAAACAGTGGATGGTTGTAATCAACAAAAATGGGTTCTCATATATCCGGAATGGATGAATGAGGTTTCTAGGCACCCTCTAGAATTTTCACCCAAACATGGAAGCACTATAATGTTGTCAGAAGCATTTCCTTTAATACTGAGAAAGTAATAGTAATATATTAAGAAAAAATATTTCTGTAAACAAATCCTCACATATTTCCAGAATGACTGGATGGCTCAGGCTGTTAAGTAACCAACTCTTGATTTTGGCTCAGGTCATGATCTCACAGTTCATGGTTTCAAGCACTATCAGTGCAGAGTCTACCTGGGATTCCTTACCTCCAACTCTCTCTTCACCTCCCCCCACAAAAAAGAAATCCTCACATATTTTCTAATTAAGCTATTAAGTTGCTTTTGCTTCAAATTGCCCATAGATAATTTTTTCTGGCTACATTTCACCATTCATATCATGTCTTAAAGTCATTTAAATTTCTTAGTATACAACCATAGTTATTTTTCCCCTTTGAACATCATGTTGTATTTTCAAAAATTATTAGAATTTGCTTAATTTCAGAAAGTAATACACTCCTTCATAATGTCTAAACACTTATCTATAAGATATAGAATATACCTTCTATGCTACTATTTCTTCAATGTTTTCCCAGTCATACATCAAACACAGATATATGTGATGAATGATAAATGGAGGTCAGTACAAGAAAGTACTAGAGATTGATATATACATATCTTCTCTCTGGGCCATCATTTCCTTTCATTTGTTTAATTTAATCAATGATATGATTTGATTAAATGTGTTTACTTTAAATTCCAAAGTAATTTGGTTAAAATCTTAGATCAGAACTAAAATGGTGACAATAGTAAATAAAATTTGAAATTGTAATGATTTGAACTTTATATAAATCTGATGTTTTATGTAAAAAACTATATGGACTATAGATATAACCAGTTAAATAACATAATGTCTAAGAAATAATTTATTTTCCCCTTGTATAAAAAATAATAATTAGTCTGGCAAAAAACTTTCTTTTGTAAACAGCCTAAAGTCGATTTAGGTCAGTTGATGTGACATAGCACTTTTGTATATTATTTGGCTTTGAAATCACCACATGATATAACTAAGATATGTTCAAAAGTTCACGTTCATGTCCAAATGACTTTTGATAGTAAATGTATAACTTTTGAGTGCTTTTAAGGCATTTTAAGGCATTATCTACATTTTTAAAAAGCAGAGCTGCTGCTGCTGCTGCTGCTTCTATTTCTCCTTCTTTAAAGCTAGCTTCAACAATCCAAGCCATTTTAGTGCCTGGATCTAAATTTTTAAAGAACCACTTCATATATGCCTTTGTCAGCCATAGAAATTTACCTATTTGTCAGGCCAGATGAAGAGGATCCCCTATGAACATGTGCTCTTGGTCTGCCTAGCCATAAGAAAGAGAGTCCCTTATTTAATCAATCTTGCCATTCACAAGCAACAGTCTGTGCCTGCTAGAACTCAAGGTAAGAGGGTCTAACATGCCTACATTGGTCTTACCTTGCCAAACCTAGCCTAAAAACTGATGCATTTAGTGGGAAAATTTATCTCATTATACTATATTTTCTAAAAGTTCCAATTATTTTCCTCACATAGGCAGCACTTTGTATTGGAGTAATAGCATAAATACCTTGCTATTCATTTCTAATTTCAGATACATAATGATCAGAAGTAAAGTAAAATAAGAGGAGTTAAAACAGAACTTTAAGCTGATAAGTAGTAACCACTCAATAATGAGCTGTGGTTTATCATTTTTTTAGGGAGGGGGTATACCAGTTTTTCTTCTTCTTCTTCTTCTTCTTCTTCTTCTTCTTCTTCTTCTTCTTCTTCTTGCAACAACAACAGGGAAGGATTTTATTTATTTTTTTTATTTTGTTAATAATAGTTATTTTCAAATTGGTTTCCATATAACACCCAGTGCTTCTCCCCACAAGTGCCCCCCAACATGACCATCACCCCATCCCTCCCTCCCCCCCCCCCCTCCGTCCCTGGTTCGTTTTCAGTATTCAGAAGTCTCCCTTGATCTGTGTCCCTCACTCTTCCCCGCTCTCTTCTTCTAATATGCTAGACAAGTATTAGTATTGAAGGGTAAGTGCTTTTACTCTATTTCCTTCTAACTTTTTGACTATTTCCTAACTGTTTTTCAAAGGCATCCTCTCTGTATAATTAAAGGATAAAATTATGTTTCCCAACTATTAAATTTTCATCGGATCTGAAGATTGAAAGAAGAATCAAATCTGGGAATAGAGACTCCTGAGACTTATTTCCAGATTCACATCTGATTGTGACACTTAAGGAAACTCATTTACATTAGTTTATACTCTCATCTGCAATGTGCTCATGCACTGCAGTGTCTTTCACCAAAGTACAGGCAGCAAGAGATTTCCAACTAAAGAAGATAAAAAGTGGAAATGAATTATGTCACCAGAAACAAATATGAGTATCTCAATGCAAAGGCTAAGCCAAATCTTTGGGTCTCCACAGAATACCTCACCCAGTTTAAAAGGATGCTAAAATTCTCTCAACTACCAGGTTGGTTCTCCATCCCTTTAGTTCATAATGAAGACCAAGAAAAATGTAGCAACAATTAGGAATAAGTATGTTCTTTCCTAAAACCATCAATAAATATACTGGCTCAAATATTAAAATAATAAACTATAATCTTTCCTTCTGTGGTGCACTTATTTGAGTTAGGTTCAAAGGCATTGAATATTTAGAACCTTACTTCAAGTGTTCTTTATTATCAGAATGCATATGTACTTTATTCTTGTATAAAAATAAAGGGTCAATCAGTCAGATATGTGCACTGAAGGGAATGGGCAATTTCACAAATGAAAAGCAGTAAATAAATAAATCTCTAAATAAATGTCCTCTAAGTAAATAGAGGTTGTACTTTGCTGTTCACCAGGCAATCTCATTTTTTTGCAGCTTAATTATAGTTCATAAAAACATTCCCATGAAAACTACACCTTTGGATAAAGGAATAAAATAACTCACAATTCAACAAGGAGCCAAGAAGACACCTCAAGTCCTTCCCCCCAAATGTACAGTGCCCTGTTCATCTGTCAACATATTTAGCACTTAAATGATAAATGATCTGTTGAGATTATCCCACCTAATCCTCATAAAAACCCTATTAAGCAGGCAATATTATCATTCCCACTTCACAGCTGAGAAAACTAAATCTAAGCTGCCTTAAGTAACTTGCCAATTTGACTCACTCTTTCTTCTTAACCACACTATTACCTCCTATCCCTTATTAGCTTTCTGGCCACATTGCATAGCTGAAGGGTTAGCAAACGTTTTTTCTATGAAATGCTAGATAGTAAATACTTCAGTCTTTTAACTATGTGGTTACTTTTGAAACTACTCAACTCTGTTGTCAAGTGGAATCAGCCATAGACAATACTGAAACAAATAGACATTTTATTTATGGACACTCACATTAGAATTTTATATAATTTTCTATATAAAAAAGCTATTTTTATTTTGCCCTTTTTCAACAGTTTAAAAATGTAAAAAGGACATATTTAGCTTGTAGGTCCTATAAAAACAGGCATGGGGCTGATGTTACCCAAAAACTGTAGTTTGTTGATCCGTGACTTAGCCAATGCATAAATGGTCTTCATAATGTACACTTATAACTGTGTGTGCCTTATCTATTCTGAGACTTCCTTTTTTAACGCTTGGCCAAGGATGCCATTTGGGTTGATCAAACAGATGATTCAGAGCGGGGGCTGGGGGTGGATGGGATATATAGGTGATGGAGATTAAGGAGTGCACTTGCAGTGATGAGCACAGGGTGATGTATGAAATTATTGAATCACTATATTATACACCAGAAACTAATATAAAACTGTGTTAACTGGAATTAAAATGAAAATTTAAAAAAAGAAAAGGAAACCTCATTTTCAAAAGAAATTCACACAAAAGATCATCATCTTAGAAAGGAATTTTTGAAAATATCACTAACAGTTATTACTAAAATTGTATGTCATCTATAAAAACTAATAAAACATATATTTGTAACCTTAAATCTTTAGAGTTTTTGTCATTGTTTTTCACTTTACATAGTTCTTTATTTTAATTCATTAGTTTAAACTGTAATATTAGTTTCAGGTGCACAATGTAACAATTTAAGAGTTCCATATATTACCCTGTGCTCATCACAAGAGCACTCCTTAATCCCCATCATCTATTTAACTGATCACCCACCCACCTTCCTTCTAATAACCATCAGACTGTTCTCTGTAATTAAAAATCTGTTACTTTGACTTTCTCATTTTTCCCTTTGCTTGTTTTTTTTTTTTGTATTCTAAATTCCACTCATGAATGAAGTTATATGGTATTGCTCTTTCTCTGACAGACTTGTGTCACTTAACAAAATACTAACTCCTTTCATATCATTGCAAATGGTAAGAGTTTATTCTATTTTATGGCTAAATAATACTCCATTGTGTATACTACATCTTCTTTATTCATCAATCAATGGAGACTTGGACTGCTTTCATATCTTGGCTATTGTAAACAAAGCAGCTATAAACATGAGGATGCATATATCCTTTTGAGTTAGTGTTTCTGTATCATAGACTCTGGGTCTAGAGTTTTCTCTTGTCCAGCAAGAGAACGGATGCAGAATTAAAATGCAAGAAAGACTAATGTCTGGGAGGAGACAGAGCCCCAAATAAGGATCCTTGCTCCATTTTTATCAGAATCAGAAGGATTAAAAACATGATGGACATGCAGAAAGAGACAATGAAACTGTGAACATTAACTCATGTGTGTGAGAAAAAAGAGAGTTTTGAAGATATCCAGTGTTAGGTATTTGGGTCAATACAAAACAAAGATCCCTGCACTAGGCAGATGGCTGTTTATGAGGGATAAGATGGATAGAGCAGGCTCCCTCAGTCAGAGTCAACAGGCTCCTTTCTTTTGCTAATTAGCTTCAATCCTGGCAATTTCACCCTGCTATGGTCTATAGCCCTATTTACCAGTTTACCTATTTTGGTCCTTCCCTCTGGTGAAAGCAGCTTTTCTGCTTTGTGGCATCAGGGGTGCTATTGCCCTATTTACCTAATCTTGGGTGCTTCCATCCTAACCCTTATTAAAACATTGGTGCAAGCTCACGGAATTCCTAAACTTATTCCCCACATTTCTGTATTATTTGGGGAAATACCCAGTAGTGTGATTCCTGGATAACAGAGTGGTTCTACTTTTAACTTTTTGAGAAATCTCCAAACTGTTTTCCACAGTAGCTTCACCGGTTTGCATTTTGGGGCTAAGTTTTATAAGTTCTTTATATATTTTGGATATTAGCTCTTTGTTGGAAAAGTCATTTGCAAATATCTTCTCCCATTCTATTTGGTTGATTGTTTCTATGACTGTGCAGAAGCTTTTTATTTTGATGTTGTCTCAATAGTTATTTTTTCTTTGACTCTCTTGCCTCAGACTAATGTCAAAGAAGTTGCTACTTGTGTTCTCCCACAGGATTTTAATGGCTTCAGGTCTCATATTAAGGTTTAATCTATTCTGGGGGGTTTCGTTTGTTTTTCTTCCAAATTTTTATTTACATTCTAGTTAGTTAACATATGGTGTCATACTGGTTTCAGAAGTAGAATTTAGAGATTCATTACTTAATATAACAACCACTACTCGTCATAACAAGTGCCCTTTTTAAATTTATTTTTTATTTTTTAATGCTTTTTATTTATTTTTGAGAGACAGAGAGAGAGAGAAAGTGTGATCAGGGGAGGGTTAGAGAGACAGGGAGACACAGAATCTGAAGCAGCCTCCAGGCTCTGAGCTAGCTGTCAGCACAGAGCCCGACATGGGGCTCGAACCCACGAACCTTGAGATCATGACCTGAGCCAAAGTCAGACGCTTAAATGACTGAGCCACCCAGGTGCCCCAATAAGTGCACCTTTTAATACCCATCAGCCATCTAGACTATTCCCCAACCATCTCCCTCCATCAATTCTCAGTTTGTTCTCAATTATTAAGAGTCTATTATGGCTTGTTACCCTCTAGCTTTTTTTTCAATTCCCATATGTTCATTTCTTTAGTTTCTTAAATTCCATATATGTTTGAAATCATATGGTATTTTTCTTTCTCTGAATGACTTATTTCACATAGCATAATATAGCCTAGCTCCATCCACATCATTGCAAATGACAAGATTCCATTCTTTTTGATGGCTGAGTAATATTACATTATATATATATTTTTTAGATTATATATATATTTTACTATATATATATATATATATATATATATATACATACATATATATATGTATACACACCACCTTTTCTTTATCCTTGGTCAATGGACCCACAGGCATTTTTTGAGTTTGAATATTGTTGATAATGCTGCTATGAACATTGAGATGCATGTACCCCTTCAAATCTAGTAGTGCATTTGATGGATCATTGGTAAGTTCTATTTTTAATATTTTTTGGAAATCTCCAAACTGTTTTCTAGAGTGTCAGCACTAGTTTACATTACCCCCAACAGTGTAAGAGTGTTCCTCTTTCTCCCAATCCTCATCAACATCTATTTTCTCCTGCATTGTTAGTTATAGACATTCTAACAGATGTGAGATGGTATATCATCTGTAATCGTGGTTTTTATTTGTATTTCTTTGATTGTGAGTGATGTTGAGCATTGTTTCAATCTGGATGTTAGCCATCCGGATGTCTTCTTTGGAAGAATGTCTATACATGTCTTCTGCCCATTTTTTAACTGATTGTTTTTTATTTATTCAGTTTTATAAGTTCTTCACACATTTTGGATATAACCCTTTTTCAAATATGTCATTTGCAAATATTTCCTCCCATTCTGTAGGTTTCTTTTTAGTATAATTGATTGTTTCTTTCACAGTGTAGATTATTATTGGTTGTTTCTTTCACAGCATAGATTTTATTTCTATGAAGTCCCAATAATTTATTTTTGCATTTGTTTCCCTTGCCTCAGGAGGCACATCTAGTAAGAAATTGCCATGGCCCATGTCAAAGAAGTTACTCCCTGTGTTCTCCTCTAGGATTTTGATGGCTTCCTGTCTCATACTTAGGTCTTTCATCCATTTTGAATTTAGTTTTGTGTATGGTGTAAGATGTTGGTCAAGTTTCATTCTTCTGTATGTCACTGCCCAGTTTTCCCAACACCATTTGTTGAAGAGACTGTCTTTTTTCCCATTGATATTCTTTCCTGCTTTGTTGAAGGCTAACTGACCATATACTTGTGGATTCATGTCTGAGTTTTCTATTCTGTTCTAGTAATCTATGGATCTCTTTTTGTACCGGTACCATAGCATTTGGACCACTAAAGCATTGTAATATAATTTGAAGTCTAGAATTGTGATGTGTCCAGCTTTCCTTTTTCAAGATTATTTAGCTATTTGAGGTCTTTTATGGTACTATAAACATTTTAGGATTGTTTCTTCTAGCTCTGTAAAAAATGCTGTTGTGATTTTGATAGGGAATGTGTTAAATGTGTAGATTGCTTTCGGTAATATATATATTTTAAGAATATTTCCTCTTCAAATCCCTAAGCATGGGATGCTTTCCCAGTTCTTTGTGTCATCTTCAATTTCTTTCAACAGTATTTTATATTTTTCAGACTACAGATCCTTGACAACTTGTATAGGTTTATTCCTAGGTATCTAATGGGTTTTGGTGTAATTGTAAATGGGACTGATTCTTTGATTTCTACTTATGCTTTTTTATTGGTGTTTAGAAATGAAACAGATTTCTGTACATTGGTTTTGTATCCTGTGACTTACTCCATTCATTTATTAGTTCTAGCCTTTTATTTGTCAAATCTTTTGGGATTTCTATATAAAGTATTATGTCATCTGCAAATAGTGGAAATTTGACTTCTTCCTTATGGATTTGGGTTCCTTTTGTGTCTTTTTTTTTTATTACTGTGGCTAGGATCCAGTATTATGTTGAATAATAATGATGTGAGTAGACATCCTTATCTTGTTCCTGACCTTAGGGGAAAAGCTCAGCTTTTCTCCATTAAGGATGACGTTAGTTGGCAGTTTTTCATAGAAAGTACATTATGAAGTACATTCCCTCTGAATGAATTTTTTTAGGGTTTCTTTTATTATGAATGGATGTTGTACATTGTCAAATACTTCCTCTGCATGTATTTAAATGATCATCTATTTGTTTTTCCTTCTCTTATTGACGTGATGTACCACATTGATTTATTTGTGAATATTAAACCATGGTTGCAACTCAGGAATGAATCCTACTTTATCATCATGAATGATGTTTTTAATAGATTTTTGGATATGGCTTGCTAGTATTTTACTGAGTAATTTTGTTTCTGTTTCTATCAGGGATATTGGCTTGTAGTTCCTTTTTTTGTTATTGTTGTGTCTTTCTCTGCTTTTAGTGTCATGGTAATGCTGTCTCAGAATGATTGGTAGATTTTTTTCCTTTTCTATACTTTTGGAGTAGTTAGAGAAGGATAAATATTAACTTCTATTTAAATGTTTGGTACAATTCACTTATGAATCCATCTGGCCCTGGACTTGTTTTTTTGGGAGTTGGTTGTGTTGTTGTTGTTGTTTGTTTTTTTACTTACTCGGGTTCTTTGCTGGTTATCAGTTTGTTCACATGTCCCATATCTTCCTATTTTCAGTTTTGGTAGTTTATATGTTTCTAGCATTTATCCTTTTGTTGGCATACAGTTATTCATAACATTCTCTTATGACTGTATTTCTGTGATGTTGCGCATTATTTCTCCTCTCTCATCTGTGATTTAATTTATTTCAGTCCTTTCTCTTTTTTTCTTGATAAGTCTGGGTAGAGGTTTATCAATTTTATTGATTGTTTTTCAAGAACCAGCTCCCGGGTTCATTGACCTTTCCTTTTTTTATTTTCTATATAATTTAGTTTTGCACTAAACTTCATTGTTTCTTTCCTTCTGCTGGTTTTAAGGGTTTGTTTATGTTCTTCTTCTTCTTTTCCAGCTCTTTTAGGTGTAAGGTTCAGTTGTTTATCTTAGATTTTTCTTGCTTCTTGAGGTAGGACTGTATTGCTGTAAACTTCTCTTAGAACTGCATCTGTTGCATCCCAGAGGTTTTGGACAGTTGTGTTTTAATTTCCATTTGTGTCCATGTACTTATTTATTTATTCTTTGATTTCCTGGTTGATCCTTTCACTGATTAGTAGCATGTTATTTAACTTCCTTGTATTTGTGGTATTTCCAGGTTTTTTCTTGTGGCTGACTTCTAGTTTCATAGAGTTTGGGTCACAAAATAATCATGGAATCATTTAAATCTTTTGAGTGGAAAAGAGAGACCAAAAGTATGAGTATAGAAGTAGGAAACACTAAACAGTAAAAATGAATATTTCCATAAAAATCAGTCAAGCAACTCACAAACTTAGATATAAAATATAATATATACCTAAAATGTGGAGAGGAGAGGGGAAAAGAATGTGTTCAAACTTAAATGACCATCAACTTGATATAGACTGTTATATGCAGAAAAGGTTACATAAAAACATAAAGGTAACCATTTTTTTTAACAAAACACTGATAATTATGCAAAGAATAAGGTGAAAGGAATCAACATATACCACTAAAGAAAATCAGTAGGGAGCCTGAGTGGCTTAGTCAGTTGAATGTATGATGCTTGATTTTGGCTCAGGTCATGATCTCATGGTTTGCGAGATATAGTCCCATGTTGGTCTCTGTGCTGAGTATGGAGCCTGCCTAATATTCTAATATTCTCTTTCACCCCTCTCCCCTATACCTCTACCCCACTCATGCTCTCTCTTTCTCTTTCTCTCTAAGAAAAAAAACAATCAGCAAACCACAAACGAGAGAATGACAAGAAAATATCAGAGAACATCTTTAGAAGCAACCTGAAATAAGTAATAAAATAGTAATAAATACATATCTATCACTAATTGTGTTGAATGTAAATGGACTAAATGCTCTAATCAAAATACATAGGTTGACAGAATGGATTAGAAAACAAGACTTATCTATATGTTGCCACCTACAAGAGACCCTTTATAGACCTAAACATACCTGCAGATTGAAAGTGAGAGAATCGAGAAACAACCATCATGCGAATGGATATCAACAAGAAGCCAGAATAGCAATACTTATATCATAAAAAAATAAAATTTAAAACAAATACTGTAACGAGAGATAAAGAACATTATATAATAATAAAAGGGACAATTCAACAAGATCTAACAATTGTAAATATTTATGCATCCAATATACAAACACCTAAATACATAAGCCAATAATAAACACAAAGGGATTAACTTATAATAATAAAATGATAGTAGGTAACTTTAATACCCCAGTTTATATCAGTGGAAAGATCATCTAAGCAGAATACCAACAAGGAACCAATGGCTTTGAATGACACACTGGACTAGATGGATTTAACATATGTTTTCAAAACATTGCAGCTAAATAACAGAATTAAAAATCCACTCAGAGTCCCTTTTAATGTTTCTAGTACAGCTGGTTAGTGGTCATGAACTCCTTTAATTTTTGTTCACCTGGAAAACTCTTTATCTTTCCTTGTATTCTGAATGATAGACTTACTGGATAGAGTATTCTTGGCTGCTGATTTTTCCAATACAACCCTTTGCATACATCATAGCACTCCCTTCTGGCTTGCAAAGTTGTCATTGAAAAATCTCATGCTAGCCTTATGAGTTTTCCCTTATGAATTAATGACTTCCTTTTTTTCTTGCTGCTTTCAGCAGCAAATTTTCTTTATTACTAAATTTTTCAAATTTAATTATATTATGTATTGATGTCAGTCTGATTTTGTTGATTCTGTTAGGGATTCTCTGTGCCTCCCTCCTGGATCTGGATATCTGTTTTTTTCCCCAGATTAGAAAAGTTTTCAGCTATTATTTCTTGAAATAAATTTTGTGCCCCCTTCTCTTCTTCTTATTGGACTCCTATAATACAATGTTATTATGTTTGATGGAGTCACTGGTATTCCTAAGTCTATTCTCCTTTTGTATAATTCTTTTCTGTTTTTTTCAGCCTCATTACTTTCCATTACCTCAATGGAGTAGATCACAAATTTATTTTGCTTTTTCCATCCTGGCATTCATTCCATCAGGTGGGTTTCTCATTTCATTTATTGTGCCCTTTATTTCTTTTTTTATTTTTTATTTTTTATTTTTTTTATTTTATTTTTTATTTTTTTTTTAAAGTTTTTAGTTTATTTTTATTCTTTTTTTTTGGCTTTTTTTAATTTTTTTTATTTTTATTTTTTTTTAATAATAGTTTATTGTCAAATTAGTTTCCATATAACACCACGTGCTTCTCCCCACAAGTGCCCCCCACCATGACCATCCCCCCTCCCTCCCTCCCCCTCCCCCCTCAGTCCATGGTTCGTCTCCAGTATTCAATAGTCTCCCTTGATCCGTGTCCCTCACTCATCCCCGCTCTCTTTCCCCCTTCC
>PISW01015820.1:0-15400 GCA_004023785.1 Mungos mungo
CTGTGGGTGGGAGGGGCTTAGGAGAGGGGTGGAGGGGAGCAGGGAGACCCAGGAGGTGGGGCCTGCGAGTGGGTGGGGCTTCGGGGAGGGAGGGGTGGAGGGGAGCAGGGAGACCCAGGAGGCGGAACTATGAGAGGGAGGGGCGCCCGGTGGGCCCCTGGGGAGTGCAGCTCTCCGGTGGGGGGACGGGGACAGGGAGGAGGCCTGACCACGAGGGCTGCGCGGGAGGGGACGCCCCAGGGACAGCAGACAACTTTCCCACGGGACACGCTGTCCCCTGCGCACCTGGAAATCCCTCATCCAATTGTAACATTGGCTTGAACTTTGCTGCGTGACGTTCCGTTGGCGGAAGCGCTCACCTTTCTGTGCGGCGCCAGGCGCCTCCTCTCCCGGGCAGCCCGCGCCAGCCCCGTGGGGGCGTCCCGTGGGGGCCGCGACCCCGCCTCCCCTCCTGCGTCTGCCAGGGCCGCCGAGGGCCTGGGTCCAGGGCTGCCCGCCCCGCTGGCCTGCCCCGGCCGTCGTGCAGGCGATGGGCCCTGTGTGCACCTGCTGGGGGAGCTTCCGGGGGCCGCGTCCGCGCCGGGCTCGGGGCCGAGTCCACGTGTGTGTCCACGTGTGAAGCCCCGTGGGGACACGCGCAGGGCGAAGGCTGGGGAGGGCAGGGGCGCTGCGGGCGCACTCAGGGCCTGTCTGCTGCCCCCCACCTGTGGCTGTGCCGGGCGGCGGCGTGAGGGCCCCATGGAGAAGAGCCCCGTCGGTGCCCCCCCCCACACCCCTTGGCTCCAGCATCGCTCAGCGAACTGTCGGAAGTGGGGGTCACAGAGCCGGCGGGAGGGCCCGCTGTGCGGCCACACCCTGTCGCGTGGCCCAGCCCGTAAAATCATGGAAGTGACTTCATTCCGTACAGTAAGAGCATGAGTCCCGGTTTTGTTAGCATCTGTGTGTGTTGAATTTGCCACGTTTATTTATTTACTTTTTTAAGTTTACTTATTTATTTTCAGAGAGAGAGAATGAGTGAGTGAGCAGGGGAGGGACAGAGAGAGGGAGAGAGAGACTTCCAAGCAGGCTCCTTGCTGCCAGTGCAGATCCCAACACGGGGCTCGAACCCGTGAACTGTGAGATCACGGCCTGAGCCAAAGTCAGACGCTTAACCGACTGAGCCCCAGGCGCCCGTGACTCGGCCCTGTTTAAACGTGCCTCTCACCACGTGCCAAGCATCATCTCGAGCTCTTTGCGGATAGAAACTTCTTTAATCTTCCGAACAGCCGCAGGATGCCCGTCGGGATTCCCATCAGGATGCCCGTTTTGTGGCTAGAAGACTGAGGCCCAGCGGCTGCTCACTCACAGTGTGTGCGCCGTCTGCTTTAAAACACGTCCTTCTCCTGGGGAGACGCAAGGGCAGAGGGACAGTTACTGTGCGTCTCCAATAAGTGACTCCCTCAGCCCCCCCCCCCCCAGAACCGCACGGTGCCGGAGAATTCCGCGTCGTGGAGGCGGGGTCTGCGACTCAGGGAGGAAGTAGCGGCCCGCCCGGGACCCCACGGCAAGGTGGGGGCATCCCGGTCATCACACAAGTCCTCCCCGCCTGGGCCTGTGCTTTAGAATCTGGGTGTCGGGCCGTCTCTGGTCACCCCAGGAGAGGGCCTGGGGGGAGGGCCTGCGCTGGTCCAGCCTCTGGGTCCCCTAAGGGGCAAGGGCCCCACGGGCGGTGGCTGAACACAGGACAGTCCTCTGTGTCCCTTCAGCAGCCGGGTGTCTGGGCCGTGGCACTGACCTCACCCTGCCCCAGCTCCCTCGTCTGTAAAATGGGTTGATTTTGCCCCTGCCCTCTAGGGTGGACGTGAAGCCCATGCAGACGGCTCAGAACAAAGCTGGCATCCAACGGAGTCTGACCGTTTTTATACAAAAGTACGTTAATTAGTTGCATACAAGATGTTTAGCAGCAGCCTGAGGCCCCCCTCCCGGTGTTGCACAGCCTGGTTATTAAAACCGGTTCCCCTTTTCTGTCTTGTCCATTGGCTTCTCGTTCTCCGCCTGCCGATTCTGCTCGCGGTGTGGCCGCCCGGCGCGCAGATCCGAGCACACGTCTGACCCGGCCGTGTTTTCTCCCTCCGGAAATGTTTTGCGCCGTATGGTCCCCGTGTAGGGGATCAGGTGACATCACCTCCTTCCTCTGAGTGTCCTCTCAGCGGCTCCGGCACTCAGGCCCTGCCGTCTTCACCGGGTCGGCCTGACCGCCGCGGAGCCGTGTGCGCGCGCCTGCCGGGGAAGCGCCCGGGGGGCCGTGTCCGCGTCGGGGTCGGGGCGGTGGTCACGGACCCCAGAGCTGGACGGGCCTGTCGTTAACGTGGGTCCCCCGTCCTTTGGCTTGTTTCCCCATGAGACCCTTCAAAGATGTTGGTCATCCTAGTGTGGCCATTGACTTCAGACATCGTTAAAGTTACGCTGAACACAAAGCGTTTTTAGGAGGGACTAGAACTCACCTCGGGTTCCCACCACTGACATAGCCACGTTTAACGCCTGAGTGCCCTAGTGTTTACGTCCCGTCCTCTTCCGTGCCCGTCCCCAGGGCACACGGCCCGCGGGGCCCCTCGGGAGCGTCTGCGGCCTCCGCCTCCAGGAAGGCAGTGCCCGCGGGCGCCCTGGGAGGGCGGGTGGGGCTGTGGGCGTCTGCCATGTCGTCCCGCCGTCCAGTGCAGCGATCAGGCCCTTCCCGTCCTCGCTTTGGGGTGAAATCAGAAAGCCTGGAGCAAACCTGCGGAGGGCCCTCGGGCCGGCTTCAGGCTCTGTCTCGGAGACCCTCCCCTGACCCGGTGACACAGCCTCCTTCCTCCGCCTTGCCCGAGGGGGCGTCCCAGCAATGTTGCTCTCTCGTCCCCGAGGCAGGGACACGTGGTCAGATGCGGGCAGCAGGGACGCACTTCTCCGGGTGGGGGGGGGCTGTCCGCGGTCCCTGGTGGGCGCGGGCATAGGTTAGAGCGAGGAGAAGCACGTTTCTGTAATGTTTTTGCTTAAACGTGTCAGGGTGGCCCCCAAATCGCTGAAGTTAAACCTTTAGAGTGAATTTTAGTCTCACTGATTGCAACTTCCATTTGGTTTATTTGGTATCAAAATGCTATCTTAGGGGCTCCTGGGTGGCTCCGTCAGTTAAGCGTCTGACTTCAGCTCAGGTCGCATGAACTCATGGTTCATGAGTTCGAGCCCTGCATCGGGCTCTGTGCTGACAGCTCAGAGCCTGGAGCCTGCTTTGGATTCTATGTCTTTCTCTCTGCCCCTCTTGCTCTCTCTCTCTCAAAAATAAATAAACATTTTTAGGCGTGCCTCATTTGTTTAAGCATTTGACTTCGGCTCAGGTCCTGATCTCACGGTTTGTGGGTTCGAGCCCTGCGTCAGGCCTGTGCTGACAGCTTGGAGCCTGGAGCCTGCTTCGGATTCTGTGTCTCCCTCTCTCTGCCCTTCCCCTGCTCATGCTCTGTCTGTCTCTGTATCCATAATAAACATTTTTAAAAAATTAGAAAAAATAAATAAAACATTTTTTAAAAACCTGTTTTAGTTACCAAAATGGCATTTGATAAAATGAGACTTCTATTTCTTAAATAAACTTTATCAAAAGCTTTTAATGTTTATTTATTTTGGAGAGAGAGAGAATGAGAATGAGCAGGGGAGGGGCAGAGAGAGAGAGGGAGACAGAATTGGAGGCAGGCTCCAGGCTCCCAGCTGTCAGCACAGAGCCCGACGCGGGGCTCGAACCCACAAACCGCAGGATCATGACCTGAGCCGAAGTGGGACACTTCACTGACTGAGCCGCCCATGCTGGCCGAAGCTCTAGCATCTTGATGATAAAAGGAGGTTGTACAAACGGATGAGGAGGGACCCCTCACCGCCGGGCGCTGGCTGGCGGTGGCCGTCTCTGTGCTGCCGCCTGCGCAGCCTGCTGGCTGGACGTGTGGGAGCGTCCCCTCGCCACACCGTGTGACATGGCGCGTCTGTGTGCGCGGCCCGCCTTCTAGCGCGCTGGCTTCGGGGCAGGTGCAGGCCGAGCGGCCACCCGCTTCCCGAAGTGCGCGTTCCCCACCGTCCAGGCTGCTTGTGTCCCCCCGTCGCCTCGCGCCCGGTGTCCGGCAGGGGCCTGGAGGGCCCGGGGTGTGCTCAGGGGGGGTCTTCGGGAGGCCGAGGAGGAGGAGGAGGTCCGCGCCAGTGCAGAGCATCGGGGGGGGGGGGGGGGGGGGGGGGGGGGGGGGGGGGGGGGGGGGGGGGGGGGGGGGGGGGGGGGGGGTGGGGCGTGTCTGGAAGGCGGGGCCAGGCCACGCCCCCGCACTTGCAGGCCCGCGGGTCTCTCTCCGCGCTGCCCTCACTCATCTCGGGAGAGGCCGGACAGCGGGCGCCCCTCAGTCAGGTTTTGGGGACCTTTGCTTTCTGTACCTGTATCACAAAACAACCAGTATCTTTAGGTTCCCATAAAAAACGGGACGAGTATCATTTTGTCCCAACGACACGCTGTCCTCCGTTTGCCCCCTTTCATGGCACACTGGTCTAATCCAAGTTGAACTTCCTTATGCGGGACTTCTCCGTATGTTTTTAAAGGACCCTCCGGGGGCTCCGTCGGTTAAGCGTCTGACTTCGGCTCAGGTCATGATCTCCTGGTCTGTGGGGTCCAGCCCCGCGTCCGGCTCTGTGCTGACAGCTCGGAGCCTGGATCCTGCTTCAGATTCTGTGTCTCCCTCCGTCTCTGCCCCTCCCCCACTAGAACTCTTTCTCCGTCTCTCAAAAATAAACACATGTTACAAAACTCTAAAAAAGTAATAAAATACCCTCCGAGGAGGGTGAATAGTGTGTGGCCTCTCCTGGCTTGCTTCACCGTGGAAAACTTCTCGGACAGTCTTGAGGGACTGACTGTGCCCTGTTTGGGGAAGTGGTGGATTTCGTTTTCACCCGTGCTTGCGCTGGCACAGGATGTCGCCGTCCGTCTGGGGGCCGTCATGGCTCAGTCCCCGTTTCAGGAAAAGTACAGATTTCTTATCAGAAGCAGCGGATGACGCGGTGACAGGCCGTCCCCGTCCGGGCCGTCTCGCTGTCACAAACCCGGGGTGGCCCGGGGTGAAAGGGGAGAGCATTGCCTTAGGAACGGAGTTTTTCCCTGAGTACTTTCCAGTGCGCACATTTGTTTAAAAGAACCAGCAACTGCGATGGCTCTTGGATCTGGGACCAGGGCGCCGCAGCTAAAAATAAGGTCTGTTTGTTAGGATGATGATTCTGCTTCAGAAGCTGGGAGCACAGCGGTTCGAGGCGACCTTAGAATGTGTTTATTAAACACCATGTCTTTGGATGTAAAGTGGGGCAGCTGTAGGACGCCTCCCTGCTTTCTGGAAGGAGGCGGGGCATGGGAGCACACCCCGTGGGAGCACCACCGCACCCCCGTGGGAGCACACCCCGTGGGAGCACCACCACACCCCGTGGGAGCACACCCCGTGGGAGCATCACCGCACCCCGTGGGAGCACCACCGCCCCCGTGGGAGCACACCTCGTGGGAGCACCACCACACCCCGTGGGAGCACCACCACATCATAGGCGCCCCTTCCCCGCCGCCTCCGAGGGCCCGCGTTCTTGCATATTCATCCCGATCTGTCGACATCTGTGTCGTCTGCGGCTTCCCGTCCGGCCGGAGGGGAGAGCCGGGCCGGGACAGGCGGGCGCACGGGGCCCGGACTCCGGACAGCAAGCGGAGTCGGAGAGGACGCTTGCATATTTATTCTGCCATTTAGTTTCTGGAGGGAAGGGGGCCTGGGCTCAGGAACACTCTGCAGAGTAGGAAGGAGAAGCCCTTCAGGCGTGTGTCTCTCTGAAGTTGGGGATGTCTGACATTGCTTAACCGGCTCACGGGAAGCGTCCGGCGCATCAGAAGTAATATGTTCGGAGACTGACATCCGGGAAAGGTCACGCCAGACCTTCTTCTTTTTTAAAAAAATTTGCTTGTTTGGACTCACGTCAGTTGACACACACTGTAATAATGGCCCCAGGAGCCGCCCCCAGTGATTCACCCTTCATGCAGCACCCGGTGCTTAGTGCCCCTCCCCCGCCCCCAGCGACCCCCCCCTCCCCCCCGTGTGCTCTCTGTATTTCAGTCTCTTACGTTTGTCTCCATCTCTGGCTTTATCTTATCTTTCCTTCCCCTCCCCTGTGTTCATCTGTGCTGGTTCCCAGATTCCACACAGGAGTGAAGTCATGTGGTATTTGTCTTTCTCTGATTTCGCTTAGTGTAACACAGTCCTGTCCCATCCACGATGTTGCAAACGACAAGACTCCATTGGTCTTGGTGGCCGAGGAGGCCTCCCGCGGTATCGATACCACGTCTCTATCCTTCAGCAGCTGATGGGGTTTTCAGACCTTGGTCTTCACGTTAACGCTCATCCTGGGAAACGTAACCCCGCGAGAGCCGGGCGCGGAGCTCCCGGACCTCGGCGTCCTCGTGATGAGTGGTGGGGCGGTGCAGGGCTCCGTATCCAGGGTTCTGAGTCCAAGTGCAGGTCGGGGAAGGCTTTGTGCCTGAGGACACACGCCCAGGTGAAGGCGGCGGCGGCGGCCGCGGGGGGCTGGCCGGTGGAAGCCTCACCTGCCTCCAGGTGACCGGGCTCCCTTAGGACAGCTGCCAACCTGTGCTCCAACCTCCTAACTGAGCATAAGTGCGCCTCCTAGAGGCTGCCTCCGGTACTGCCGGGCGGCCACCTGCTTCTGGGCTTCCCCGCGTTGACAGAGCCTCTCTTCTTCTCTGCCTTCCAGAAATGGCTTCGGACATCCCTGGGTCGGTGACGTTGCCTGTTGCCCCGATGGCCAGTGGACAGGTGCGGATGGCGGGGGCCATGCCCGCCCGTGGAGGCAAGCGCCGCTCTGGGTAAGTGACCTCAGCGTTCCCAGGAAGCGGCTTGAGCAAGGCTCTTGACCCGCCAGGCCAGTGTTGCCTCTCTCCCTCTGGAGAGTCAGAGCTGGGCAGTCTGCATGCTGTTTGGATTTTGCAAGATCCCCAACTATGCATGTGACTTGCCTCCCAGTGTCTGGCCCCAGCACCCAGCTGGGGCCTTCTGTTTGCTTGTCCCGTGACGAGGAGGCGGCCCGTGGCCCCGCTGGGCCTGGCCCGGGCCAGCTCTGGGAGGGGGCCGCGGGCGCACACCAGCCAGAGGGCAGGGCCGCAGGCCTGAACTCCGGGCCCCGCAGGCCACCAGGAGCCCCTGGTGCGCTTCCTCCCCCCTGACAGTCTCTGCTCCGTGCTGTGCAAGGTACCTTTCAAGACATTGGTGACAGCCCGGCAGCTGAAGGCCGGGCCTGTGCGTTGTCTGCGCCGCTGATGGCACTGCTGATGGGGTGCGGGCCAGGGCCGGGGGGCAGGTGGACATCGCCCATGAGCTGATGGGACCGAAAACCGCGTCTCCTCATCCGTGCAGCCTGTAGCCCCAGACGCAGATCTAAAGGGCAAGCCAGCTAACAGAAATCCCTGCGGG
Source organism: Mungos mungo (assembly GCA_004023785.1). Lineage (NCBI taxonomy): Eukaryota > Metazoa > Chordata > Mammalia > Carnivora > Herpestidae > Mungos > Mungos mungo. The sequence goes on from PISW01015820.1 coordinate 7,494, forward strand.
AAAAACGGGACGGGCGTTTTCAGACCCCGGTGGTCCCCCGGCCCTTTGCCCGTTGAGTCAGTATTATTCCCCATGAAGTAGCCAACGGAGGTCCTCACGACGGACGTCAGCCTGTCCTCGGAGCCGCCCCGGCCCAGGCCTGCGAGTGTCCGCGTTGTGGCCGTGGGGCTTGTCCCCGCAGCGGGACCGCGCGGGCGGCGGGGACTCGGTGTGGCCAGGACGCACACGCGGGCGGCCCTGCTGTTTAACGCCGTGAGGCCCGTCTGCGTGCGCGGCGTGGCCCTCACACGAGGGGCTGAGACGTCCCCACGTTCTGAGCCGGTCGCAGAGGCCGCTCACGGGGCACAGGTGCAGTGGGCGCGGGTGTGTGGGTGCTGGTCAGAGCCCCCCTCGGCGGCCGGGGGTGAGGCTGCGTCCCCGCCAGCTCTCCTGGCCGCTCCGGGGGGGCCGTCCTGCCTGCTCCTCAACTGACTTGTTTTTAACAAATTCTAGGTGTTTTGAAATTATTTTTATTTTTATTTCTCAAAGTTTATTTATTTTGAGAGAGAGCACATGAGTGGGGGAGGGCTAGAGAGAGAGGGAGACACAGAACCTGAGCTGACAGCTCAGAGCCCGACTTGGGGTTTGGACTCAGGAATGGCAAGATCATGACGTGAGCCAGCCGGGTGCTCAACCCACTGAGCCCCCCAGGCGCCCCTGAAATTACTTCAAAGGTGTGGCTTTCCCACTCCGTCCCTGGGACGCGGGCCCCGTGGCTTGCCTGGTCCTCTCTAAGAGGAGGGGGGCGGTCAGGCCGGGCTCAGGCAGGGGTGGCCAGGCACAGCCGCTGTCTGCAGGGGAGCTGCCCCCCGGTGCCGGGGTCCGGTGCTGAGCCTCTGCTGGCCCCCCTTCCCACCTGCTCGGGGCGGGGCTGCAGGGGCCCGAGGCTGCCCCGGCGCTGTCCACACGCAGACTTGTTCGCTGCCCTGGCTGACGATTGGATGGTGGATCGGGGGCTTCTCTGTAGAATCGGCCCAGCTTCCCTTCCGGAGCAGACCACACGCAGCGTGCCCCGCGGGTCAGCACCCCCCCTCCCCCCAGCTGCCGGCTAGTGCAACATCAAGGAAAAAAAAGGAGCGTCTTCTGGGGGGCTCGGTTGGTTGAGCATCCAGCTTCGGCTCAGATCATGATCTCATGGTTCGTGGGATCGAGCCCCACGTCGGGCTCTGTGCTGACAGCTCGGAGCCTGGAGCTGCTTCAGATTCTGTGTCTCCTTCTCTCTCTGCCCCTCCCCTGCTCACGCTCTGTCTCTCTCTCTCAAAAATAAACATTTAAAAAAATTTTTTCTAAAAAAGGGAAGAAAGGTGAGGTTCAGGAGGAGGGACAGCGTGTGGACGCGGCGTGGGCCCTGTCCTCCACGGTCCCCGCTCCTGGGAGGATGTCCCAGGGGCCAAGCCAGCAAACCGTGGCTCCCTCCGCTACAGCCCGGGGACCCGGGGACTCAGCCCTGGTTCTGAGCAAGGACACGTCCGTGTCCACAGGGCTCTTTCCGGGGCGAGTCCCACAGCCGGTGTCTCCACGCGCTGTGCTGCCGCTGTGACCGAGGCCCCTGGGCCAGTCCTGACGACACCGGCCGCAGCCCAGGTGCTTAGAGAAACACAGAGGAGACCGTGGGGGAGGTCACGTTCCTCAGGGCGCAGGTGCCGCCGCCGCAGGGCCCTGCTTCTGTCCCGGGACGCCTTTATCCCCCTGAATGTGGGGGCGCCTGGGGAGACGCGGGCAGGGAGGGAGGGAGAGGAGAGAAGGGCTCCGGGGACGGGGGAGCCGGCAGGAGCCCTGTCCCCGCCCTCCGCCCCAACCCTGGCTGTCCGGTGGAGGACCGTCCAGAATCCGGCACAGCCCCCCAGCCCTCCGCGGAGCCGCCCCTCGCAGCTCGTGGGCCCGCCTGGCCGCACGCCCAGCCCAGCCCTGAGGACCCTCGGGGCGCGGAGGTTCTGGCCCTGCCCCGCCAGCCTCCCTGGGAGCCGCCGGGAGCCGGGACACGAGGTGAAGGTTCAAGAGTTTCAGATTCTTCGGAAAGTGATTCCACATGTGTCGGGGCGGGGGGTGCGTCCAAGGGAGTCACCTTGTTCATCTTTGCCGAGACCTCCCTGCTCCCAGGGCCAGCGAGGGAGGGGGGCACGCTTCTGGGGAGGGGGCAGCGGCCGTGATGGCACAGGACCAACGGCCCTACCCCGGCCCCGGAGCGCGAGGCTCGCCCCCGACACTTAGGCCCGCGTCTCCCTCCGGGGCCGGGGGAAGGTGCTGGAATAAATGGAGTATTTGCGGAAGCACGTGTTTCATCCAGTTAGCGTTTGTGTGCTGGGCGGCTGGCCCGGGCTCTGTGGACGGGCATCCCGCACCCGGTCCCCTCCCGGGCTGTGGGCGGGGGAGGGGGGGTGGCTCGCCGGCCCGGGGGCCTCCTCTGCTGACTCAGCCTCCATGGTGCACCTCTGTCGCCCCCTCAGTCACTGTCCTGGGACCCCCGGTGCTCGCTCCTAACGAACTGCGAGCTCAGAGGCCCCTTTCCTGGCGTCGCAGGGAGGTGGCAGCGCCCGCTCGTGGGCAGGAGGGTGAGACGGTCCTGTCGGCCCGGGTTTTGAGGACTCTACCGCCATCCGCTCACCGCACCCAGTTCGTTACGGTGAAGATGCAGGACTTGGAAGTCCTGTTTGGGTTTCCCTCCCTTGTTAACCCAGACGCTTCATGATGGAGGCACAGGAAAGACAGAAGGCGAAGCGTGATTTGCTTAGAGCCTTCATGGCGGGAGAAATCAGCCTCGCTCCTGTAGTCGGGGCGCGAAGGGGTGACGGGGACCCAGAGGCAGGTGCGGGTTGGCGGCCTCCTTCTCAGGAGCTGTGTTTCCGATGAGCAGTGAGCCCCGTGAGGCCGGGTGCGCTGCCCCGAGGATCCGGCCCGTTGCTCGTGCGCTGATCCACCTCCGGGTTCGCCCACAGCCGGGGCTCCTCCGAGTCAGCGAGCCCGTCGCTGCGCACGCGTCCCGTGGGCACGGGGGCGGGGGGCTCGCTTCCGCGGCCTCTGCCTGTGGACAGTCCTGCTTCCCCTGCCCCCCGCTGCCTCCAGGACTCTCTGGCTCTAGAGCAGAGGGCCGTCCCTTCCCTCTCCCCCCTGCTCTCGCCGGAGCCACAGCTGCCTTGGCCCCCGCGGGGCCTGCGTACCCCGCCCGCGTGGCTCACGTCTCCGTCCGTCTGGGCCAGCGAGGTCTGGTAATGATCGGAGCTGTCCAGACGGAAACCGGAGTGACGGGCCGTCCGGGTCGGCCTGGGACTTCCCCAGTGTTACCCCGAGTCTGGCGTCCGTCTGGGCAAGTCGGGATGGATGCCTTGTGACCCCAAATAGGAGGACGGGGGGCTGACTAATAAATGGCGTCCTGCATGAGCCTGGTTCCCACACCGCAGTCGGCGTGCGCGGACGGGCACCTCACAGATAACAGTGTCTCACGCTCACGGGAGGTTGCGGCTAAGTGCTTACCTAAATCCTCAGGAATTTTGGAAATGTTGAAAATGCAGTTTCCTTTCCTCCACACCGCATATCGATCTGACAGCCCGGGGCTTAGGTCATCTTTGTGCGGACGGCGCGGCTGCGCGGTCCCGCGGTGGACACTAGGGGGCAGTGTGGCTCTGCGGCTCTGCCCAGCGCCGGGACTTGGCGGCAGCATTTTTGGTGCGCCCTCCCGGCTGTCACCTGGTAAAGGTGAGGGGCCGGCTCCGTGGGTCTGCAGGATTCCCACGGCTTTGCACCGTTCGGAAAGCCGTGCATTGGGCCCCCATTTGCCCACAACGCAGGTGGCCCTGTGGCGGCCGCCCAGGCGTCACCGGGGCTGCGGGGCTGTCTCCGCAGCGCTCTGTGCGTGGCTCACTTCATCTGCACTTTCTGCCATTCGTGCCTGGGGCTGTCTGTCACCATCGCTTTGTCCCTCTAGCGCCTTATGTCCTTCTGTTCCGGCAGCTGGTGTGGCCCGAGCATCTGGGCCTGAGGGGTCCCAAACCCGCCTTGGATCCCGTCACCAAGGCCCCCGAAGCAGACTGATGCCCAGATTAGGACTCTGGCCACACCGCACGTAAAGCAAAACAAAAACAACCAGACGATGGCACTGTAGGAAGAAGATAGTCCTTGGCCCTGATTCCAGGCCCAGAGGCCCCAGGTCACCCCGGGGCCCAGAGAGTGTAATGAGTCTCACGAGGAACCTCTCGTGTGTGTGCATGCGTGAGCGTGTGTGAGCGTGTCTGAGTGTGTATGTGTGAGTGTGAGCGTGCATGAGTGTGTGTGTGTGTGTGTGTGTGTGTGTGCACGTGCGTGTGCGCCTGGGGGTGGCTCTGCCTCGGCACTGGCCTGCCCTGGTGGCCCGGGCCTCCCGTGCCGTCCCCGAGGAGCCCCCCTCGGTCGGAATGGCCAGGACGTCCGCACGACTCCTCACTCTGCTCCTGGAAGATTCTCGCCCCGGTTAGAGGGACAAATTCCCCAGCGTCTTCAGGAGTCACGTTAGTTGTCATCAGAGGGATGGCGTCTTGGGGGCTGTCCAGGCTCCACACCTGTCAGGGCTCCTGTTTCGTGTGTGCCCGGGGAGGCCGGGAGGCGGGGGCCGGGGGACCCGGTGGCTCTCAAGAAGCGGACAGGCTCTTGGGGCAGCTCAGCCCCCACTAACCGCCCCGCCTCCCCGGGTGTCTGTGTGGGTTTGGACTGTGAGGGGGCGGCCTTCAGCGCCCCTTTCACGTGGACTCCTCCGGACCGGCCACGTTCTTCACAGCGCAGCCTGCGCAAATCAAAGCTTCGTGTTGTTGGGGCCCCAGGAGCGTCCGCGGCCTGCTGACAACGTGCACAGGGGGGCATAAACCCCGTGGCGGGAGGCGGCGCCCCAGAGCTCGGGCTCAGGCCCCCCAGACCCCGGGGGCAGCGTCGGTAGTCCGCCGGCGGCCCGTGGGGGCCGAGGGTGCGAGCTGGTGCAGCCCTGGGCACGCGTCCCCAGCCACGTGAGGAGTGGCGCGTATACCAACGCCCTTCCTTTTGCCCTTTCCCACCCAGAACCCCTGTGCTGACCGCGTCCAGGCGTCTTCCGCACTGGCAGGGGCTGGGCCGTGGGGCGTTCACCCCACTGTGGAGCCCCCTCGGCGCTAGCAGCTCGGGTCACCAGGGCGTGTTCTGCCTGTAACGAGTCTCTTCGTGCTCTTGACTTTTCAGGATGGACTTTGACGACGAAGACGGGGAAGGACCCAGCAAATTTTCAAGGTGAGTTTACTTTGCCTCTCTGTAAAGTCTTTGTAAACCCCTTACTTTACGTGATGATTGGCCTCAAAAATTCAGTTGGCTCTTTTAACAATGATTGCCGAGTGTTAGGGGCCCCTTTTCATGCCGGAGTCCAGCTCCAGCAGGTCCAGGGCCCCCTGAAGGCTGGACGGTGTCGGCGAAGGGGGAGGGATGGGAGAGCCACGAGATTCTTTCTGATCGCCAGGCAGGCATCTCCGCACTGACTGAGACTCGGCTTTATTTCTGGCAAAAACTGTACGGAGCCAGCACACAAGGGGCATTTGCCTTGGACAGTGATTTCTGATGACAAATTTCTTTGATATGTAAAGATTTCCCAGAACATAGATTGATAGGAGACTCATGCATGATCTTTATCAGTAGTGATTGATGTAGGGGATTTAGATGCTCAGCATATGGAGAAGGAAGGAATCTTTAGCATTTAAATACAAGGCAACGTTTTTAGCAGAGCATTTAAATACAAGGCAAAAGTCAGTTCTTTGTGAGCAGGGGTGAATAGCCTGTTTTCTTGAGGGGAAGAAAAACAGGTTTCGTAGGAAATGCAATATTTGCTTTCATAATCCCAAAAGGAGAAATTCCTGTAATAAGTTCCTTCACAAGGTGCAGTCAGCATATTTTAGAAGAAGGGGACAAGTCACTTTGGGTACCAGTTAGCGAGGTGCCTTGGGAGTCGGTGCTCAAAAAATAATTGAGTGGGGGGTGGACATCGGTCACCGTCGGACGGCGGGAGGCCGCGCAAACCTGCCTTAACGCACAAGGAGTCTTCTCAACTTAGTGAGTTCAGAAAATGGCTCCTAACGTTTTTAAATCTTTTTTTTTTTTTTTTTTTAGTTTAGTTTTGAGAGAGAGGGAGAGAGGGAGAGAATCCTAAGCAGGCTCCATGCTGTCCGCACTGAGCCTGACGTGGGGCTCGAACTCACAACACTGAGGTGATGACCTGAGCCAAAACCAAGAGCCGGATGCCTAACCGACTTAACCGAGCTGCTCGGGCCCTGGACCCCTTTTTAGAACAGACCTGGAGCTCAGATTTAGAGAAACGATTCGGCTTCCTGTCCTCGCACAGACAAGAAGGGGGAAGTGAGGCAGCGCGGGGCCGGGGCACGGCACGGTGAGGTCCTGGGGGCCGTGTTCCTCCGCGGGCTGACCCGAGTGTGGACCGCCCCGCCGAAGGGCCAAGGCCACAGGTGCAGGTGGTGGTCGGGGTGTCCCTACAGGAAGGGTAAGGCAGGCGCAGCCCACGGCTCATTCCTCTTTGTCTTCTCTTTTTTCTTTCTTGTTTTGCACTGTTTCGTGTGAGTGACGTAGGAGGGGTGGCCGTGGTGAGAGAGAGGCCCGGATCGCTCCGTCCCCTTAGCCTGGCGCCGCCCCATTCGCTCGCGGCGGGCCCGTCGGTGGGCGGTACTGAAACCCGGCCGAGTGGTGGCTGCCCTCCTCCAGCGCCTGCACTCCACGGTCTGTGTTGAGGGCCTTGGTTAGTTTTTCATGTCCGTGGGGAGCCCCGGGCCCACTGACCCCTCCCCCCAGGTTTGCTGTCCCCACGGCAGGTGTTTTCGGTCATGGTTCCTTTCGCCCACGTCGTGGCGGAATTGAGCATACTTCATTCCGGAGCGGAGGGGACACGCGCCCGGTCCTGCTCAGGGCCTCCCGGGGTCTCCCCGTCGCAGTCATACACCGCCTGGAGGCACCGTCCCCCCTGAGCCCTGGTCCTTCTGTCCCCCACGTGGGCTCTGGGGGAGACCACAGAGAGGCGACAGGGCGGGGGGGGTACTGTGCTCTCTGATGACCCCCAAGTTTTCTCAACAAAATGAGACGGGAGTTTCAGCCACAGAAGCGTGTCGTGTTTTCCCTCGGCGTGGACAGACCCCGGCTGGGATGTCCCCTCGTTTCTTGGGAAAAGCTTTACGTTAGAAAAAAAATTTTTTTAATGTTTACTTTTGAGACACAGAGAGAGAGAGAGAGAGAGAGAGAGAGAGAGAGAGAGAGCGTGAGCAGGGGAGGGACTGAGAGAGGGAGACACAGAATCTGAAGCAGGATCCAGCACAGAGCCCGACATGGGGCTCGAACCCACGAACTGTGAGATCATGCTCTGAGTTGAAGTCCGAGGCCCAACCGACTGGGCCCTCAGGCGCCCCTGGGGAAAAGCCTTAATCGTGAAGAGGGCTTTGTTCCTGAAACGGAAGGAGGCTTGGACATAAGGGCACACGGCTCCCTGTTCTGGTCTCCGGCCCCTTACCCAGCCCACCCCCCACCCCGGTCTCTCTGGGTCAGGGTCCCCCTTGAGACAACATTCCGCACCGTGTTGAGCTCAGGAGACGGTCACTCCTGAGGCCTCAGGACAGAGAGGAGAGAGACTTCTGCCTGGCACCGCAGGCCGGAGTCGGGGTGACGTCACAGGGCGGGCACAGGGAGCTCATTGTGTGGCGGCCCATCTTCAGGAAACCAACCCTAGACTCCGGGCAACTATCTCATCAGCCCGCCGTCAGTGTTTCCACGGCCACAGGTCACTCCGCGGGGCCACTGTGAGCGTGTCCCCTGCACGCGTCAGAGACGAGAGACAGGGACGGGACATGCTTGTGGCAGGAGCCGGGGTGGCCCCGCTGGCCCGC